>DWAJ01000438.1:0-33071 GCA_018238005.1 Eurema mandarina
ATTTTTTAAATTTATGTGTGTATTTAAAAATAAATTAAATTGTTTAAATTTTTTTAAAAATATATTAAATTTTACAAATTTCTTTATTCACATCCAATCTTTGCGTTTTAGTATTTTAAATTTTAACATCTGACGTCACGAAAGTATTAACCCCCTCATGCCCCTTGTCACACGATGTCACACTTCGGTGATACCCTCCCTACCCATTAACGTGTGACGTACTTCAAGGATTACTTATCCCTACAGTGAAGTCGCGCGTAAGCGTTGTCCAGTGTCTCCATCCCCCATCCTCACCAGCTCCTGCAAGCGACGTGACTTGGTAACCAACCCCACACCCCTACTGCCTGGGGGTACAACCCCCCACACCAACGGACTGCATACAACATTAAATTATTTAATTATTTGTATCGCACTTCTCTGCCTACCCATTCTTTTCTTTTGTGTTATGCATGTTCTGGTTGCCTGGCCGAAATCACTGACTAGTGATAAGGCCGCCATTTACATATATGTACTTGATATGTTTACTTTTTGTTATTTGTGATTTTTTTATAAGTAATAAGTCTATAAATATTATTTATTTTATGACTTTGATATGTAAGTTAAGTTATTAAGAGTTGGTGGGTTTTTGACGTTGTGCTAATGTAATTGTAATATTGTAACAATCGCCTGTAATTGATACAATTACAGGCCATATTATCTGTAAATTCTAAGCGCATGGTGTGCGTACGTGTGCGTGCGTGCGTGCGTGTGCGTGCGTGCGTGTGCGTGTGTGCGTCCATAACGAAATAATGAAACGGTTAAATTATAAGGGAACCATGAATGGCTACACCATCAAATAGTAGTTTTTTTTCACAACTCTTAATTTATAGGTGTTCATTATTAATTTCAGATATCCACATGCACGTTCCGTCTAAACAACATCTACCTGGTACAACAGAGTGTTCCCGGGAAATCGACCCTACGTCTAACAGCCGAAGATCTAAAGTCGGACGAGTGCTCCTCCATACCCTGGGACGAGTTCCAGGTGAGGTGTGACGTCAGCGATGACGTCATAACTATAGTGTCACGTTGAGACGTAGATGTCGTTTGAAAATGCATTAGGTAATGAAAAATAATGCTTCGATGAAAATGAAATATATTAGAGCTATTGACATAGGATCGGACTTATATTATGTGTACTTTATAATATTTGATACTTTTAGTTAATAGTAATTGATATACAAACAACATAAAATCGTCACTAAATTAAACTTGTAAAAATTCCCGAATTATGTTATACTGTAACGCACTAGCATTTATTACCGGACACATACTAATCTATCAAGTAATAAGAGACAGTTTTCCTTAAATAAAAAATATTTATTAAGAACACAATACTATGACAAAATATTTTAAACGCGATGTTCGCCTCAACTAGATATATTATTTTAAAAGAGCAACTAAAAGAGTTTCTTGCCGATTCTTGGCTGTAGTAAATGCTTTCCTAATCTGTAGTATTGTTTTCTAAAACCATAACGATTCCAAAGTGTTACTATATGTAGCCTAGTTGAAAAAATATATTTGATTTTCACATTAATTAATTTTGATATGATGTATTCGAAATAAGTATTTTTAATATCATAATCGCCCAAGACATTAAAATTAAAAAAAGATGGTTGAATGTATTTTCCAACGATAACTACGTCTCATCTTTATATTAATAATAATAACATAACACTAATAATAATACGAATACATTTCATTACATTCAAACTTTCAGTTTTTAGATATTTTTAAAAAGTCATATGTATAATATTTTTTATCCCAAAAATAATTTCTTTTGATGGTTCATAGGATAAGCCTTAACATTTTGTAAAAATACTTATTAATTAATTTGAAAACTACCTTTTACTTATTCTAGAATTTTCTTTAATACTTTCAACACGAGACATCAACACTGTTCTCCTGTTATTTTTGTTTCTTTCAACGTTATCTTATTAAACACTGTGATCACTGGACTAATTGTAATTATATTTCAATTCTCTTTATTATTTTTTACATTTGAGACAAATTTTCTAAGCATGTTTCAATTTTTTTTTTCAATTAACAAATCTGTTATAATGTGATGATACTTTGCCATTATATGATCTTTGTAAAACATATATAAAAAAAGAACTTAATTATTTTCCAAATCTCTTTCTGAACGTTTGGTTTAACTTCATCAAGTAATTAAAATTTGTGTTCTTAAACTAACAAATTATATTTTGTGTCTAGTTCTTACTTAGATATGACGTAAAAACTGACAAACAGACTAATTCGAGTCCTAAGTCCTACTTTATGTTTGTCTATGCCCAACTCTATAAAATTACTAAAAGTAAAAAAGAATGGTACAGTATCGTCCCCTGCATGGATCACGTCACCCATCGTACCCCTATTGACCCCTACTAACGAATGCCAACTAACTATGTTGTCTATGTGTTTCTCTATGGCCACCGCCCGCTCGGCTATCGCGAGCATAGACACGACTCAAGGTACCTACGTAGTGTTTGTTGCGTGCCATACATGATACACTGTAGACTGTTGTCGTAGCCAAGGGGGTTTGGAGTGGGGTGTTTTCATCTTGTCTATGGTATGCTAAGCTATGCTTAGAGTGAGCATATCAGAGCTCTATGCCCGGATACGCCAACGCTTATCAAATGTAGTACATCTGTACTACATTATACCTGTTTAGTTATCTAACTAAACAGGTATATGGTCATTGAACACTTATAAAAGTACAAATAATCTTGATACTTGGAGATGCTTTTAATAAATGAAAATGGTCGTATACGACAATCATAAATTAATTTAAATTAAACTACATTTGTACCTGTTATTTGATTTGCATTTGATATTTTGGGCGTTCTAGAGAGTTCTAGAGATTATAAAAAATAAAAAAAATTAACATAATTGTTGCTAATAATTGTGATTTTAAGTAATAATTACATACATTTGATAAAATATAAGATGAAGACATCTTTCATAAGCTTTAAACGAATATCCACAGTGCACAATTAGTTTTAAAAGAACAGCATGATAGCCGACTTAGAAGCATCACCCATTGTTGGAATACATAGTCTGAAACAAAAAAAAACGAGTAGCCGTAGCAGACAGATAAAAGAATATATATCTCAAGTATTTGTAGCTTAAACTGTATTAATGAAACGAACCCTTAGAATTCTAGCATGTTAGTTTTAAGCTTAAAAAATATAAATCTAATTGGAGAAAATATTGAAATAACTATAGATATAAAAATTTAATTCAGTAATCCAGGTATACCGTCGATAAGCTAAACTATTGTACGAAACTTTAATACTTTCACTTACTTTACTTTTCTAATTTAATATAAACGAAACGCAATATAATCTCTGAAAAGATGCATTACTTGAAACCGGTTTCCTGTGGATGTGGAATAGCTCTACCTTTTATATATACGGTCCTGTATTCCCTTCTTTGTCTTTACTCTTTTGATTAAATTTCGCAACAAAAGACTTTCAGTAAAGTGAATATATATTTCTATAGGCCGATTCCAGTTGATGTCTAGCTGCCTGTAATATAGCTTCATATAAATTGCACCAAACCACGTTCATCTCACTTCATTGTACATTAGAATGTGTGTTTTACGTTAAGTGTTTATTTTTAAATTAAACAATATGTATGATAGATAAGCTTTGTGTTACTATAAAGTTTAGACATGGTATGTTTTATTAGATATAATTAATTAAGATTTTTTTAATATTGTGTTTGTATACGTGCGTGCGTGTGCGTGCGTGCGTGCATGTGTGCGTACGGGAGTTTGAGTGTGTGTGCGTTCTGCTATTATATAGGATGTATATGAAAATCCTGGTGAAATTAATGATAGATAAAGGTACTACGATTACGATCTACATATGGAAATAAATAACTGTTAAGAAAATTTTATATGAATATACATTACTGGGTTTCTATGTAAACATAGAATTCTAGTAATGAATAAATTAATAAACTTATTTTCCTGGCTACAGTACCTTTTATGCTAGTGTCTTAAGAAACTGCCGTGTTTTTATATACAGCCATATTCATATTGATATGATGAATTTAGCATGAATGCTGCTAAAGCAATAGACTTTGCTGTAGAGTAAAGCTTTTAATTAAGTTATATGATACACTTATATAAGCCTAGATTAAAAACATAGTTATTACTGATAGCAAACAAGTAGTTTTTTTAGTTTGAGTTGTGTGAGGTACATTTGAAATTGATTGAAATCACGTGTG
Organism: Eurema mandarina; assembly: GCA_018238005.1. Classification (NCBI taxonomy): domain Eukaryota; kingdom Metazoa; phylum Arthropoda; class Insecta; order Lepidoptera; family Pieridae; genus Eurema; species Eurema mandarina. The sequence goes on from DWAJ01000438.1 coordinate 4,273, forward strand.
TTAACTTTAAGAGTATATCTAAAACGTGGAATTTCTCAAAAAGTAAAAGTCGTATTGGGATAGTAATTTTTATTTTAATGTCGTATAAAGCTACACATTTTCAGCTAAGTCGTTAAAGTACTTCTTAATGAATGAACATTTTAGTCAACTTGCTTCGTTTTACGAAAAAAATGCTCGGGAAACTACACCATCTTGATGACGTATTTAACGCCAATGTTACAAGAAAGATTACTGTACATTAAACTTAATAACAATTAATCAAATTAAAATCTCAACTTTCTGACTTAAATCAAAGCCTTTACGGTACGGGGGTAGATTAAATTAAAAATGATGCATTATATACGAAATCATCAATCAATAAAAAGTAACAAAAGTTCAATTAAACGTTCACGCACGCAGAATAAGTTCTCAATGCGTGCGCGTGCGTGGAACGAGCCCGCTGGAGAAGAGGAGAAGAGGGTCGCCACTCCACGAGTGGCTGCCAGACTCGAGAGGACTGAATTACCTCGACTGCTTAACGATAATGTAAGTTACTTGAATGACATACACACAGTTGATTAACAAATCATCAGAACTATAATATACTATATAATAAGTGTCTTAACAGGAGGAAATGTAAATATTAGTATCCTAAAGTACTGTTAAATGTATTGAAAGGTAGATACTGTTATTATAGACAAGTAACAATTGAGTTTATGATATTATCTCCTTGATTGAACCTGTGGAACTACTGGAACGATTCTAAAAACACAAATTATTTGTAAGTATTAGAGGATGTGTTTTAAGCTAAAAATATCCAAAGAATTCGGAATCATGACTACTTGAATCTACAAATTTTATAAGAAAACTTGTAGGAGCTTGTATGACTGTGAATGCAAGTTTTCGGTTTGATTAAAAGCAGCATCCTTATATAAACGAATACAAATTTACAGGGTCAACCAACAGGCCTGGCGCCGTTCGAGGAACTCCTAGAAGCACAGATTCGAGACCTGACGTTGTCTCTGAACATGAGCTCAGTGCTCGCGCTGTCAGAGTTCATTGAAGATGAAGTCATCGTACCTCCGATGCCTTTAGAGGTAAATCTATTTTATAGTATAGTTGTTTTGTACACACAAAAATCTGGATATTTTTTTGCTGACTGTACAAAAAAAAGGCAATAAAATTTTGCGGATTGGACGGATAAAGTTCCCTACGAAATTTTACAGTTTGAAATTATAAAATGTTAATTTCAGCAACATTGAACTTATTTTTATATTCATACTTGAAGTCTCCGTGTCATCGGAAGTCGGAGTCTAACCGACTTAAAGCTACGCCTAAAACACGTATAAAAAATTTTTGCTGGCTATAATAAAAATATTGTTTTTAACTGTTAAGTTATTTATGACTGACATTTTTTCGCAAGCCTTAATAAATCAAATTATCAAAAAATGTAGCCCTGATATGTTAACACAACTGAATAACAAGAAGCTAATATCATTTTCAGGTACTAATATCGAACTTAAAACTACATCTCGTAGAAGACAGACCGATACGTTCCATATCGTCCCCGCCTCCTCAACCGCTGGACTTGGACCTAACAACGCTACGCCTGACACGAGACTCGAAGGGCATAGTCCACTTAGGACCGCCAGTAACCACTGAGTCGCCGGTTAGCGAGACGCCCGCTGAGTTGCTTCATGCTAAAGAAGAGATAGAAAGACTGAATAGAGAGAACGAGGAGTTGAGGAAGAGATTGACTACTTTGGATCGGATATCGGAGGATAATAGGGAGTTGAGAGCGTGAGTGTTATTATAAAGTCACTTTCACTCAAGTGTTTTGCTGTAAATGGTATATTCAGTGAAGGGGAGAATGGGGACCGTAGAGCGTATGAAAACTGATACATTTGTTTATTATATTTATTATCACAGACAAAATGTGTATAAATAGTGTAGAGAGGTAATGTTTTTAAGTTTGTAACGCTTTAGTTTAGGCGTATAATTTTCAATAAACTAAATCGATTTTAAGAATCATTTGTTTTATAGAAAGCTACCATTTTTGTGTAAAATATATAAAGTAAATTCGTAGTACGTAGATATACACCTGTTTAACTATTGAGTTATAAAAAACGTACCTATACAACTAAATTGTTTACTTGAATTTTTATTTAAATTAATAACAGCATAGCTGAAGAGACCACCGTCCTACGGCAATGCGCACACGCAGCGCAGCAAGAGGCCGAGAGCCTCCTAGCTGACAAACAGGAGCTATTAGAAGCCTTGAGGAACATGAAGGTATGAACATAGAATAATAACACCTAAAACCAAATACGCCAGGTGAAGCCATTTCGAAGTAGACCATTTTGTCTTCTTACACAGATCGTAGACGCAGTCCATCGCATCAAAATTACTGTGTTTTGCGTAGATTTCAAATTTTACACATTTATATGGTAAGTGTCTTAAAGCAGCAACATTATCTGTGGGCTTGTGTGAGTGTCATCGAGTACATATAAACAGTTTTGGCTTCACTTACGATAGACTGATTTTCAAGGGACTATCAGACTATGCGTTATACGTCTATGAATATGCTATAATTTTTGACAGGAACAAAATATAATAAATAATAAAATGTTTTACAGGAACAAATGTCGTTATCGCAGCGGTCGAAGAGGTAGCGTTCACCGTGCTCGCTCGACTGCACCTCCTGCTGCAGGCACGGGAAGGATTAACCGGCACCAAGTCGCCGATAACCCGGATATTTTAAGGAGAACAGTACGTGTCAAATAAAATCATATTATAATCGGTCTTTTAAAAGTTGTCAGTAGATTAGATCGGTTTTGGGAAATGTTGTATAAAAATGTCCGTGAGACCCCATCTTCCCCCGCCATTCTACACAAATGTGTCTAACAGTATCATGTTTAGAAATTTTAAAGTTGGAAGCAGAAGTTTTAAAGGGTTACCAGTAGTAAAAAAATGAGAAAGATGTGGTAGTAATATGTCCATGAGTACCCAAGGTCCCCACATATTCTACAAGAAATGCCAGTGTTTTGAATATAACTGAGTATTTTATTAGATTAAATAAAAATATTAGTCCCCAGTCTCCCTAACTGTTGAACTCTACCAAACAATCCAGTGATTAGAAAATACAAAACAATGCATTTTGTAATACATGTCTATCAGTCACAGACAGCATTTAAGCAAAACGGTTTGACGTTAAACATAGACAGACGAACATACTTCTAATTATGATATTTAAAGGTGATTATATATACGAAAATCGTATGGCAAAGCATATCCTCAATTAAATAAATAGTTCTCTAAGGACTAAGTCCTACCAAGGCACCATAAAACTGTATTTGTCTTCGTCTTTCTCGTATCTGTGTATAACAAGAAAATGCATCTGTTCATGTATTTCTTTAATTTTTTATATTATTATTATTTTATCAACTATCCAGTACTTTGGTAAATTGTCCAAATTTACAAATCAATGAAACTATATTTTTTTTCTGCTTAGTGAATAGCTTCCTTAGTAAATTCTATATGAATATTGCTAAATGCTTGCAATTTTGTTACAACTTTTCGTTGATATTCATGGTTAATAGATTCATAAGAATACTACTAATTACTAGAATGTGATGTCCAATGGATTTGATTCCAAAAGTTGAGGATAACCAAGCTTAAACAAAACACCGTACAAAATGTTTAAAAGAATATTACTTAAAAAATATAAAAACTTAATAACAAGAACTGCCAAGATGTTGTTACCAATTATAAGAGTAACAAAATCTATTTGCTAAAATTTTAAATAATACTCACAAGATTTACACAGCATTTAGCATAAAATGCTATCTGACTATTATCAAGTGTCTAGACTAAGAATGTAAGCCAAAAAGGCATGTTTTTATAAACCTAATTTTCAAACTTAAAATTAGCCGACAATTTCACCATAATGGAAGATTTTTAAATCTCGATTTATTATATATATATATATATATATATATATATATAACCTATCAAAAGATCGTAAACGTAGTTTCCGATGGATCATAATCTCTCTAGGTGATTCTGGTAAATTGTGAAATGGCAATGGAAAACATATTATGGTGGTTTTGACTGCCTGGTCAAACAGTCAACTAAAAGGTGGTTTAAAATTATTATATATGTGGTATAATTTAACTGTATTCATTTTTTACAGTGGCAACTCAATAAGCTTTAATTGTGTATGTATCAATAACCTTCATGGATTTTTATCATTGTATATTATCAGGCTTCCAATTTCAGAATATAGTTATGTACATGCTTGTGCATACATATAATATTGTATATAAATTGAAAATATGGATGTTATTTTTAATTGTATAGTTTAAATAAATATATTATGGGGCAATTGTAATATTTTTTTGTTTGTGTAAAAGTCTGTTAAAGTCATTAAATTTGTTTGTTATTTCTTCCCAATCCCACATTGTTTTATAAATCCCTATATTGATAAAATAGTTTCTAAAATATATTGACCATTTTAGTTCAAATTTCGATATAAGGAAAGTACATTTTTTATAATACCAGTCATGTTCTCATATATAATGAAATTTGTGTATAGAAATGTATTATAAGTAATTTGAATACCGTGCCTATAAAAACATATTATATAAAAATGCTTTGAACATTTCTCGTTAAAAATATATTAAATTGGAATATCTTATCATATCGTGTATCGTGTGGTAAAGTGACTCTTTCTAATGCTTGCTAAAGAGGTAACAATTGAAATTTTTATTAAAAGTGCATAATATCAACTTTTAGTCAAGGTGTTATGCTGCATGATATTTACTAACGCAGTACTACACATGACACAACAACAGTGAATTCTTATTTATCTCTTTACATTTTATTTCGATGTTAACTTTTCCAAAATGAAGGGAAAGTAATCAATGGCAACATAACTTTGTACTCGATACAGTTTTTGTTTTTTTTTTTTTGTTCAAATTGAATGTATCGTGCCAAGGCTGTTTTTTATAATATTGAAATAAAAAATATTTTACTATCTAGATGTTTTATATTATCGTACTTATCTTAGTATAACTCTTGCTTAAATGTGCTAATGAAGGGTTCGCAATTTTAAGTCCGTTCCAACATACAATAACTGTATTATTGTTAATTTCTTTCTAATATTCGCTTAAAATAAAAAAAATATTTTGTGAATATTTTAGTTTGCTGAAGAGGTTTAATTAAGTTCAATTCATAAAAACAATAAAAATATGTAGCTGAATACATGACATATTTTACAAATGGTTCCTGTACTTAGAAACTATTCACTTCTGCTTAAATTACTCATAGCATATAAACGCAAAGGAATATTAAAATAACTGAGATTTTTGTATAACTTTGATTTGAAACAAGTTTGTTGTAATTGTCTGTTGTTATATCTTATCAATAAACTTTAAAAAGTAGTGTGAATCATATTTTATAAAGACTTTACAAACAACTGAGTGAAAAATGGATCTCCAATATATTATATAGTAACATTGCATTTCCATTAAACGTGAGTAAAGTTAAGATTAATGATGTCTGTATAATAAGGATTTTTATATTGTACTAATACGCCTATTCCCTTACATTATACATATTACATAGCGGATAAATGTTGCAATATTATGTTTAGTTAATGAGAAATTGGTAAAAATATAATATTCTTAAAATATGTGTTTTATTTAACGAAATTCCATACAACCCCATCGCGAAATACGATTTATATAGTTTATTAATTTTTTTGTATCTAAACTAGACACATTTTAAAATAATCTTTATTTGGTATATCTAGATATAGATTATACTTAATAGTATTGCTCTTATTTAAAATGTGTCTAAATATATTTTAACATTATGACATGTCTAAATAAAGTCACCTTTTAAAATTTTTTTTTTTAATATTTTAGTTTGTACATATCGGGAAATATATAATCTTATTCTGGCAACTTCAACACGTGAGTAAATATAACGTGACTTATGATAATGGCAACACCTTTAGTTATGGCCGTCAGTCAGTTGAATAGAAGCTAGTGAACGTTGCTAAAGTATCGCTTTAAAAATTTTAAGTTTCTTTTATTTATGTGGTTTGATGTGAATTATTTTTATAAAATTGACTATATTTGTGCAATTGTGAATTTAAAAGTGACTACATCAAACGTATTTTAATTCGTGGAATGTTAATTGTGCCCTCAACATAATAGGATCAGATCAGTGTTCAGTTAGTTATTATTGGATTATTGTTTGCTGTTTACACATTTATAAGTAGTGCAGGTGAGTTTAAGACGATATAGTGTTGTAGGTTTATATTTAAATGACGGATCATTTCAAGTTTTTGCCACGAACTCGACGCGCGCGATGTGACTCGTTTCCAACCGGAGATAACGGCGGATTATGTAGCAGATTGCGTTTGATTCTGATAAGATGCCGTTCTTCGTGACACCTGAACCGTCCCTCTGTCAATTATAAATATATACGTAACTCCGCCAAGTGCTCAAGTCCTAAGTGCATACTCGATGACCACTCGTAAACATTGACGTATCAAATGTTGACTTTTAGTGTGAATTACAACATTTCATGCTCTATTTCCCGCTGAAAGCTAAATTTGTATTGAGATATTTTAAAAGTGAGCGGTGGTTCCGAATAAGTGCATTACACACATTAAATTGTCATTACGACTCATGGATACTACATTAAAATCCAGCTTACATAAATACCTAGTACTTGCATAATGAACCTGCTGATTCAGAAACTGGATAAGTCTTAAAAGCCTAAACTTAGACTTTCTTATTCATATAAAACATATAGTAGATGTACCCCGTGGTTTTACCCGCGTAAAAACGCATTCTGTATTTTTAATATATTATTCAATGACGATTTTCTATATGAAATAGGTAAAAACGTGGTAAAAAATTAGTTATGTAAATCAGAGATTATCCCATATAACCTCAAATTTCAAATACACTTAGTACAGAATAAAATTATTAGTACCTCTCTTATTTATAACACTAGAGTGCATATACTTTATTTAATTATTTTTGTATATCTAAAGATTATTACAATTAAATTAATATGAAGAATATTCAATACATACTTAGCATATAATATTCCCACTTATGTTTACAGAGCTTTATACAAAAATCTTTTTTCTTTTCACATTGAAATGTATTTCCAGTTAAACTGGTTTGAGTGTATGTTTATTAATTAATAATTAACCATTCTATTTACATTAATCCTAACTAGCTGTTCACCATGGTTTTGTCTGAGTACATGTCAGTTGGTACTTTAGCCTAAAGCTAACTAAATAGCACTCTTTAACATAGCTAGTAGCTACTATATACAAATTGAAAATATAAATTAAAACCTGTAAAGTTAGGGTGCCAGAGATTATAACAGTTAAACAAGCTTTATACTTTTAACAAATATTTTGTTTTACTATAAAAGAATATACTACTGCTAGCAGTTGCCCGTGACTCCATCCATGAACTTTCATACAAACTTTGACCCCTCCCCCCTAAGGGGTCAAAGTTTGTATGAAAAGAAGGAAAGTGACCCCTTATAACTATTTTTTCCACTTAAAAAGTTGCCTTTGTTTTATCTAAAGATCTAGATCACCTGTGTACCAAATTTTATTACAATTGGATCAGTACTTTTGGTGTGAAAACGTAACAGACAGACAGTTACTTTCGCATTGATAATATTAGTGGAGATAATAGGGAAACTTTTACCCCTTTCTATCCTTTTACAAATGGTTATATTTTGATAAGTGATATATATTTACTCATATCAATTATTCAGTATCAGTTGTACACAGTCAATACCATAGCAATGACATCATCGCCATGTGTAAGTCAAGGTTTTCAGAAACACTTGTGTTAAGTTATAACTAGTTAGGTAAATAATTATCAACATGAAATGATTTTATCATTACAGTATTTCACACTTTAAAAAACATAGTTAAATAAAAAACAAAGAGCGGTATTGACAAATAAAAAGAACTACATATACAGTACACATGATTTCATTTGTTCATTGACTGTAGTATAGCTAGGAAGCGCTATCTTACAGCCAACCAGATTAATATGAAAAAGTTATGTAAGTTGAGATTATTTTTTTTAACATAATAAGGTGTAAGTTTAAATATCAATTTTTTCTAATGCATTTTGAACTAACAATATCAAGCAATGTTATGACTTATGTGGCAAGTTTTTAAATTAAAAAGCAACTAACAGTGTAAAGCTGGTTGTTTTCTTCCTAGTTTCGTTTTTTTTGTAAAACCCGCTTTCTTAACTTGTGATACATAATCTAATGTTGTAATTTTGTTTGGCACTTTATTATATTTTTCATTGCATTATGCTTTAGATTTTAAAATATATAGCTACCAATCTGTTGTTCTTTTGCATAAAAATGGGATAAACCAACATTGTAAAGCAAATAGAAGGTTTGTTCTTTTTTATAAAATTTTCTAGTTTATTTGTTAAAACACTAAGGGCTAGAATGTTATCTTCTCGTGCAATCTTTTTTCTGATTTATTTTATTTTTATTTCCTTCCTCAAATACTGGCAGCTATTATTCATTGTAAAAAAGTTTAGCCTTAGTGCCAAGAATTTGTTCTGAGCCGTTGAACTGTAGTAAACATAGCCAAATCAGAACAATATTTGACCATTTGTGTCGATAAACGAAGGCGCGGTCGGCCTTGAACACCCTGACCGAACCAATTTAATACCATAACATCCAGTATAAAGCATGTAAGATCATATGATTGATAGTGTTGTTACGTGTATATGTCTTTTATAATTGATTGTTTTGTATTAGATAGAATTTATTACTTCAATCAAAGGTATTAGTAGCTCGCAATGCCATTAGGCCGATAGGTTCGCAACTTGTTGCTACAGTTAACCAACGTCAAGCAAAGATATCTCTCTAAAATTTTACACTGGAAGACCATATTCGCCTTCCCTTATCTTTGAATAGAAAAGTGCGTAAACTTCTGAGGCTTTTGTATAATTAATGTATAAGAATATATACTTAAATAAAAGAGATATAATCAAAATCATAACTGATTTTGATCACCGCACTGCACGCCACAGATTAATACCATCCTCATCACCTTGACAGCTGGCAGTCAAGCACAGTGCGTTTTAGAAACTTTTTGCCACGCACGACCATCCTGTGGAATCAGCTTCCTCATGCGTTCCCGAACACGTACGACCTTCCTTATCTTCAAAAAAACGCGTACCTTTACTTAAAAGGCATACACTCGTAACATCACAACAGCGCCTGCTCGTTTCCAGAAGAGGGGTTATATAAAAAAAATCATCTCACGTAAAATTTAGCAAGGACCATCGATGCAAACAAATAATGAATGCGTGAGTAGGAAAATGTACGTGCATTACCTAAACATCGATTGCGCAAATGCTGATCGAAACATTATTTGCTGTTGAAGCCTAAACTGATATTTCGCAATGCTTCATAAATGCATACTTACATAACATGTTATTTTTGGATCGTCTCATACGTAGTTCATATAGGTTTGTTGTCATTAATATTACATAGAATAAAACAAGAGTTTCTTCTGTCTGTCCCTGTGTTTCTTTAAAACTACGCATCCGATTTTCATGCATGTTTTTTATAATTGAGAGAGACTCCGGAGGAAGGTTTTTATGTATGCGGGTTTTAAATAAACTGTTGTAGTCAAATATATTAAATAATATTAATAACATTAGTATCTAAAAGTTTTTATAGAACTTTGTGAATATCTATAATCCTCGGGGATGAGGCAGATTATAAAAGGCTCTAAAACTAGCTAAAACTCTACGGTATTTCACATTTTCGTTCTACAATAAAGTCACGAGCTGAAGTCTGAACTACAAAGCTTTTTCTACCTAAGCTTGACCTGAGCATACTAAAGCCTTTAATTAGTAACACTATATTTTGTAGCATATTTTCACTAAGCTCTTATTCTATTTTCATCGTTAAAGTAATTTATTTATAAGATATCTTCAGCATATAAATAAAAAGGCGGCACGTTTCTAATCGTATGTTAGTACGAGTATACAAATGATATATTTTAAGTACTTATCTCTTAGATAGACGCTGTTCGCTTCGAGACGCTTTTAATTACTCGTTTTATCGCAATGCGAGACAATTATGCGGGCCTAATGTTCAGTGGCGCGTCTGGCGAAATCGTAACTATTTCTTACTTTAATCGAGTGTACGCAACTTGAATATTTTTACTAAGGTCACTATGTGCGAGGGAATTCCTTTGCCGTTTGTGTTAGATTTTTTATTATTTTAATCGGTGTTAAGGAGCTGTCACGGTCAATTCTTAACTTATAATAATTACAAATTGAAACTTATTCTGTTCTAGTTGTGTCCCTCATTGTTTAGTTAAACCCCGTTTTTTACCCGGACAGAAAATTACTTACGCCGTTATACCTATGAGTTATCTGAATAATCTGTGATGCGTTCTTCCATACGTTCCTTATATAAATTTTTATGTATACGTATAAAAATATTTCAAATAAATCACACAAATATTTCAGTTAACAGTTAAGGACAAATAATGCTCGTTGTCATAATATCTTGCCTATCGCTGTGTGCATGTCAATCTTAATATTAGACTTTAATGTCAATGACTTCATTTGATCTAGACGGAAGGACAGACTGCTCGTACATTTGCATTTTGACTCATTTGACTTTTGACACGACCCCATGCTTAGTTACGTTCAATGTTTTGCAAGTAGAAAATATGTTCCCATTAAATTAAAAATAAATAAAAATGATTTTAGAAAAATATACAAGTATTAGAAGGAATTCTTAAATTTAAGTGTCGTCTTAAACTAAAAGTAGCTAGTTATAAACGGGAACTCTCCTCTGAAGAACGTGTTCAGTGAAATCGACTTTCAGCTTTCTTGATTCTAGGAACTTTAATGGAAAGCAAAATCAATAACATGTACGAAGAACTTTTTATTATATCAAACAAACTAACAGCCTTGAGATTCTCATTTTCCGAACACTTAAAAACGCTAAAACAGTGTAAAGTGCATTAGCTAATATCGGAAATTAGGATCGCGCAATTATATGTTATGTGCATTCAATTCTTAAGTGTTTTTTCGCTATTTTTGGCATTGCCAGTTGTGCAACAGCCGATAGCGAATCAGTTTCTCCAATTAACTCCGAAAATTAACTCCGAATGTGTACCGGCGCGGCGATGACCCCGCTGATTTCTACAAGTTCAGGAAAACGGTTGAACACCTTCCGTTTGGCTTTTGGTTAGGAAGCACGCTCCGGCGGAGTTTTGCAATACTCCTCATGTCCGGATGCGTTTTGTAATTCGACCGGGATGGTTCTAGCGGGGAGTCTCGCGAGCGTTCGCCTAGTTGCTTTTCGGTTGCTATCGCGTACAGTGAAGTGTGGTTTTAATTCATCAACAATTAAACTAAAGTCTTTAATAACAAGTTGCTGAACCCCCTAATTGGAATTGCGCGGGGTAGGTTTTTTATTAATAAACTTATATAATATACTTGCGACTCATACATATAAATCACTCTATCTACTATTGTTTTTTTTATATATTTGCTGTTTTATTATTTTTAATCTTGTATATTGTTATGCTAATCATAGCAATATACAAGATTAGAGTGGGATTAGTCGTTGATTATGTTTCAATTATGATAAGACAAACACAAGAAACTTCGTTAAACATTAAACACATTAAACATACCATTACGCAATTGTTCTGACAATAAAGGAACTAAGTACTAACATGTGTTGAATAAGCAATAGTGTCGGATATAAAACGCAGGATGTGCAGAAAAGCGAATGGTTAGTCACCGGTGATCGAAGGGCGCGGGGCGAAGTGCGGGGGATGCGAGAATGTTCATAATTCCATAATTACGTTACCTCTGATTGTTCTTCACGTTAGCAGCTGGTAGGTAATTGGAGAATCTATGTTCAGAAGTAGGTACCATATATTTGTATCAGTATGTTTTTCAGTGAGTTGAAATGATTTACTGCGTATGTAGGCTTTAAAGTTGTTATTATATATAGTTTAACAATTGTAGTGTATGCAAGCATTTAAGAATAAGTGAATGAAAAAGTCTGATATTTTTTCATGAATTAACATAACATCATTTTCAATACATTTTTTAATCAAACCATTATTTTTTATCTGCATATTTGCATATTGCAAATTTAAAGTAAGGAATATACATGCTCAGAAAGTATTATAAATAACTTATATAAATCTCAATGAAATCAGACTTCCTATTTGCCTCCAGCAAAGATGTTAGCTTGAAGCAAAAGGACGTTGATAGATGGAAAATCAGCCTTGCGTGATATGTCTGCTTGTTGGGATCTTTGGAAAGGGATGATTTTCTACGCTTACAGCTTTTGTGGAATGTATGGATATGTCAGGGCGAACTGAACCGAAAGATGCCGAGATGCTTAAAGTTTTGTACGAGTGTATTATTTCCAACTACGTCTCATATTCCCAAAAACGTTCTTAACTTATCTACCTCTAAAATGTATTAGTTATTAAATCTAAAAATTAGGAATATTAAGAAGAATCAAATAAATAATCATGTATTTACTCTTACATGACATTATTTTTTTTAATTATCACCTTATACCATGAGACTTAAACTCACAAATTGAAGCAATTTTTTATAAGACGATTCAGAAAACATTAAAAAAAGAAGCTCTCCAAACTCGAACACTATATTAATATTAGTATAGATAATGTTGGCTCTTTCAAAATAAATTAACTATAAATAGCCTACCCTCATTTCTGAAACAATAACTGATGTTCGACCTTGGTAGCACGGAGCACGTGTCAGCGGGTCGCACGCGCTGCGGTGTTGTGGCCTGTGGTGGGCATATACAGTTACCTCTGTAGTCGTAATTAGTCAAATTAGATGTTACTTCAGTCTTATTGTTAAGGTTATGGTTATGTGTTTGGAGGCTGTAAGATAAAGAGACGAGGCAAATTATATTATTATTTTGTCGGTGCATTTCACTATTGTAAGTCCATGATTTTATATAAATTATTAATGTTTTAGATTAATACAGTCGGTCTTCACATAACTGTTAATAACAGACTACTTACTGTAAATAGAAATAATGCATTTTGCTGTAATATTTATCATTCAAACGAATTGTTATGATAGGTTTGCGTGTCACCAAACCATTATCTCGATGATGAGTCCCAAGCTGACGATACAATAAGAGACGATGTAATGAGAAAAGCGGACTGGCATTGTCTGAAGACGTTTCTGTTTCAAGATATCTTACTTACTATTCACAAGTTGGTGGTGAACGCTTAATTGCATTCCGCTCAAAGAAAACTCAGCTAAGTATATAGGTTAGTCGTTTAAATGAAGACTGTCAAACCTAAGCAACGTACATAGAACCTTTGATAGCTCGTTAGTACAAAACAATTAGGTACCTACCACCTGGAGGATCTTGTTTGTTGTTGGGGAAGTCCTCACAGGATACTTAGTCCTGAACCCCGGGGAAATAATGTGAGACATGGCCAAGGATTATGTTGGACTTCTACCTACTAAAGAATAACTGTGTTTCATCCTAATACAATCTGCGATCTGGTGGCAACGTCTATAAGTATCCAAAGCCTTTAAACAAATTGTAGTAGAAGCTCATTCTCTTGACAAATAGAAATAGATAGTACTTGTACGAATTTAGTGTTTTAAATAAACTAAAAACAATAAATGATTCCTAATCTCAGCAAAACGATAGAGTACTACATAATATTAGGTCTGCATGAAATATTGCTGCCGATCAATATCTACTTAATGTTCACAACGGAATGCGGGTCTGTTTTTGAAGTAGGTAATAGGAGCTAACTATATCGGATATCGTTCGTTCGGTCAACAAATCGTTGGATCAACAAATTATAAAGTTTACCTGCCTCGATCGGGTTACGTCTCTGAGTTCGTTGCTTGTGTATTTTTCGACGTTTTCTGATGCTTTTGTTGAACGAATTTTTAAGCATCTGAAAGCTATTTTTGTTTGCTTGGATTTTAAAGTCGATGTTGAAGACAAGTGGGTCTTATTGTTTGTGGTATCTGATATGAAAACTGTTTGGATATGTTTTACTATGAAGTATTATAGTGAGTACAAATAAAAAAGAGATTTGGTGGCACATTTTTTTGGTAATATGTATAAATTAACTTATTTCTTATGTATTAAGGAGTTACTTTGCCTCATTAATATATATGAAAAATATGCAGATAGATTTGCAGAGGAAGTGGAGAAGAACTAATATTACGTACTCTATGATTATGATTACAGAAAAAATCTTTAGTTAATTACCTAATCGTTAAATTTAAAATTGTCTAGCGTATGATAAGCATGTGATGCATAATGTGCCAAATATAGAGTGGTATGCGTAAACAGACCGCTTCGGCAATCTTGTTGCTGTTAGTAACAAAATAGAGGCACGAGAATATACCTATAGTAAGTTCGAAATAATGGTACATTTCAATTTGGTTGTGTAATTTTTTTGTTTGTGAAGGAATATTTGTTATAGGAAACTGTAAATTTAGAGATAATTGTACATATTATTGAGGCTATTTTTTTACAATAATGAATAGTAAAATTTTAAAATGTAACTGCGATAGTATTACAAACTATTTTTATTAACATGTGGTGACTACTTGTGGGCTTAAACCAAACCATTTTAAAGAGCCGACAAAAAAGCACAGACACATGCAACGAACGGCTTATATCATTAAGCCGGCTTATCGGCATCCGAACAATGGCCGACCTATATATTGGTACTTTTAGTGTGTCAAACTATTTTAAATATTATCCTCTACTTGTCGCAACGCTCAAAACATATGTAGTTTGTATTAAATATAAAAAAATTTAAACGTTAATCCTTATCGCAAATGATGGTTTAAGTTAAGATAATTTTTAGATTTTTATTGATAAATAGGTCTCTCCCAAAGCGCAAATTTTAAACAATATTAAGAGTTGATTCAATTCTAAGCATTAACATTACATAATTACTGAATCAAGTGTACAATTATATTCAATTCGATTGTCTATCAGCTTCAACTGGGGAGTTGTAACAGCGAAATAACATGTTTGTTGAGTTCAACCGCAATGCCATTAAAATAACTCTGGCCCACGCAAATTATTTCGTATCACGTCCAATGAGAACAGCACCTTACGACTTTCTCTCAAGGTCGTAATTACCGAGACGCTTTTAAAACTTTTTCTATAAAGCCCCATAACAGGTTGCAATTTATCGTCAGATTTATCGTCGGATGTATTGACAGATTTATATGTTATTGTACGAAGCGCATTTGCGACCTTGACCATCCTTGGACAAATGCGACATTAATTCAGCAGACGTGAATGGAATGCTCACGAGTTGTAGTCCAATGTAAATCGTCTGGTTTTTTTGTGTCCATACGTCTTGTATGAGATTCAAGTTCAATGTCTGGTTTTTTAAGACCTCTTTGTGGTGGTATAAATTGTTTATGATCGAGATTTTTATTAACATGTATATAAAAATGTATTTATGGATACACGAATGGACTATCATCAGTTTAAATTCTGTTTAACTACCAATTAACGGGATTTAAATAAAACAAGATCATCCATGACTACGGCTATTTCCATATTATTTCCTAACTTTAACCTTAATCGTTATTTTAATAAAATATAGACGGTAATTTATTGAAATTACCTTAAAACGACTTTATTAGAACTGATATTTCATTAAAATTGATTTAACAAGTTAAAATCCAGTTTAGTCTCTTAAATTGTCGAATCCCAGCTAGTGCCATAAAGTATCTTGCTCCATTCGATACGTTGGGTCATTTATTAAGTTAGTAGCTATTAATTAACAAGGCTAAATATTTGTTAGTATCGAAAATGCAGTAAATATTGCAATAACATGGCTATTAAGGCGCTTAGTGCAGACATCGTGACCGGGTCATAAATGTAATATTGCCTCATCTGATGAATGGCTGGAAGATGTGACAGGAATTATTGTCGGACATTCTCCTTTTAAATCTTTTGATAGAAATTTATAGTTTTCGTAGTATCAGATCTGCACAAGTAGGTAGAGATTGAACAATAATCATTTCTTGTATTTACGTATTACTGCAATTTGGTGAAGCCCTGTCAGAGGTAAAAGTCTGACATAACCGATAGAGAATTTCCCGTGACGATTTTCCCCCTATTAAAAAGGACTCTCTTACATAAGAGAACCAGTCAATCCTTGCAGGAATCTTAACCGTTCCATAATCTCTATAAAAAGTGATATGATATAATTAAAGTGCACAATTGAAGATACCTCAGATAAACATTATATCTCTATCCAAAGCACGCCAGGATTGTTTTCACAATATACATAATCATATAGGCGTAAATGTGTCCAGCGAACCGTGGAAGAGTCGATTGATTACTAATTAAGTGAAACGATGTACGTGCTTGTGCAGATAAATGTAAATTTGGGACAGACGAAGGCGTCTCGTTTGCTGTAGGTATGGTAATAAATTCTAAGGTAGATTTTTAACGAAAGTTTCATTTCGATTTGCGTAATTGTTGTGTGGAAAATTTTGAGGTGCGGCTGCGTCTTTTTGGTTTTGAATTTGTAATTAGTTGGTTTAATAGCGAGTGGGTTACCAGCTTGAAGTGTTTTAATTTTATTCATTATTTTGTTAATGTTTCTTTGTAGATTTTAAAAGTTTATAAAAATCTTTAGAAAAGATTAAGGTAAAGATTCATCGTAATTAGGAGTAATAGATTTCGGGCGCAAAATTTGACTATCGTCGAGCTTAATAATGGTACCATGTACTTTTTTAATTCCATTACAATTCATGACTTGTGTATTTAGCTTTAGCGATTGTACTTAAATTTTCCAAACAATTGACAATACAGTGGTGGTCTTAAAGGCTTATCGTCTAAATAATATAGCCTTCAGAACAGAAAGTTCAAGTCTAGCACCGCAAATACGTAGGAATGTGGTTAGGTTCCAAGCTAAATTCGCTGAGCCATTCAAAGTGCGGTCGGCGCGCCGGTTGGCTGCGGTCAAAACCCTATGCTATTTTCGATTTAGACCTTACCAATGCTTGTAATATTGTTGGGCTGTTCTTTAACTATTTTGCGGAGTTAAGGATCCATCTGATTGTTTGTTTTATTTCTGTTGGTTGTTTGATACTTGTTTTTGTATTTGCATATTCGCATTTGTAGTTTAAGTAAATTAACGTGTTTTAATATTTTGTGGAAAATAAACTGTATTTTTCGCTTCTTATTTGCCATTTTGTTTCAAACTTATAATTAATTTTTAAATTTTCAAAACTATTTTACGTCAAAACGAATATATCTCGTAGATCTGTCTAGATTCTAGAGAGGAGAGAAAAAGAATAGAATTTTATTAATGTTCGAACATTATTTTTTCTGACAGTTCAATTTCTAAATAAACAAACCAGCTATGCATATTCAGATGAACGCGCGCTGGTTACATAATTAGCATAACTATTGCATGCTCAATCGTAAGATCTAACCGTTGCGTTTGATCGCGTCTCGACTCTCGATTATTTATCATTCAGAGCCCGCGTCGAGTTCGCATTCCTATTTATTATAGAATTATGTAACTACTGCTTTCTTGGAAACTCGTACACCTTTGCGTTAATAATTGTTATTGCGTCCATATCCTCGATGGATTAAGTATTGACAGGAGGTTTGTTAAGTTGTGGAGTTTTTGCATGAAGGAAATAATATTGTTTTAATGTATTTAATATAACTACTTAACTGGCTGCACATATATAGTAGAGCATAATGGTTTCATCATCACATGTTGAATTTATTTGTACGGTGATAAACTATCCTACTTTTGTGCGAGCAGTTATTCGATTGTGATCAATAAAACTTGCATATACACTAAGTGATTTAATTGGATCGCTAGAATGTTTACTTCAAACCTAAATCTATATTATTCTATACTAATCTTATAAAGAAGTAAAGTTTGTGTGTTTGTTAAATTGTAAGGGGTAATCCCGAGATTACACCTACTCTACTGAACCGAAATTAACAATTCTTTCATCAATAGATAGCCATATTATTGCTGCGTTTCATAGGCTATAAAAAAAACTATTTTTAACATTATGCCCAACGTAGTGGGCACGTGTCCGCTAGTATATTATAAAATTGATGTTATCTAAGCCTAGCACGTCTATAGAACATCAGAAACTAATACAACAGACTTTGAAAATGACATGACCACAGCGAGGTACTCAATCTAACAAAACTTCCCAAATGAACATCTGCTCTATCCAGATAAGCGAGTCGCGTAATCTCCAGTTTTGAACGGAAACAGGAACACTGCATCACAGTAATACGGGCTATAATAGCATGCGGCCATGTTGTATGTTAGGGTGTTCCACAGGGGACATCCAAGGTCGCCCATTGTACAAATCCGGTAGCTCACTATGCGGGCACAGCCGGTAATTGCCCCACGTAATGTTGCACGAGCCTTCGCGTATCAGACATGTGCCGGAATGTGCGGATCATGGGAATTGAGTCATAAAACAGCTCCTAGCTACATTCTGGTTGCGTTTACCCCGTGTAGATGGATTTTTATACTTGTTTTTCTATTGCGCAATACGTAACGTTTCCCTAGCTACAATAACATATTCAATGTGAGAGATTCATTGTGAGTCATCAGCTACATAGTCATAAAAAATACCGCAGTTTGGATTTAAACGGAAGAAACCCACCAAAGTTGATTGACTAACTATCATTTCCAGACATAGAATTGTACCTTTAATATTAAATTAGTTTAATGATGTTATGTTTGTCCACAGATAGTATCGCAACTGTAACGTGCTAATGAGACACCGGTAGATTCCGGTATAAGGCGAGAGACGCCACGCTGCGTAGACTGTACACTTGTAAGTGCCCTTTTGTTGTTATTTCTAAAAGCTTCATTATTTTTTTACCATAGAAGATTCACGATAAGACCAGAATTAATGTAACCGTGTAAACATGAGCTAACTATTGTGTTTCGATCGAGATATAATTATCATCATAACGATCTATTCGACGCTATTTTATTATATTTTGTAAACAAAATTTGGCTTTTGAATGAATGAAAGGCTTATTCTACAGTTTTCCACTTTAAACTGCTAAGGTTTTGCCAAGACGAAGATTGACTTTTAAAGGAGCATTTCTCAAGATAGTTAAGCAATTCTCAATTACATGAGGTACACTAATGAGTTTTAAACAGAATCATTAAAACGGTGGCGTTCATAAATCAATTTATCGCGTCATCTCGACACCGTTGTCCACGCGACAGTGTTGCCAGTTGCCACACCGTTATGCAATTAGCTATGTTAGACATTGCCTACCAAATATGTCTCACTGGTCTGTGAAATTGTTAGGAGGACATGTGGTCCAAGGAAGATGTATTTGAATGTATACATTTGGATGATATTTGAATATATCAGAGAACTAAAACATTGAAAGCTTTTGTTAAGGTATAAGATTTATTCATCGAAAAGTTTCGTAGGTACATAGACCAACAGAATTTAATTAGTTAACTTGGATTCAGCTCGTAAGCACATCTGTTACTTATTACTCTGTAACTATATAAAACTTTCATCGCACAGCGATATCAGCATATCGTATTCTCTCTCAGCTTCATAATGTTCTATTTTCTTCACTAACCAACGGGCTACAAATACCATTAGGTGTTCTTAACCATCAGGTTGGACGCGTGAAGGGTGTAATTAGCCAATGGGGCAGAGACGTTGTCCCATGCGCAGTAAGGCGTCTCTTGTTAATCTCTCGTAAGTCTTCTGGCCTCGAAGGTAGTCTATCTCTGCTTCACTAGATAAAGCATAGGAAGATTACATATGTCAGGGTTTGAACCAAGATTGCTTTGGATGATAATACGCGTCGCGAGTCGCAGCTTCATCACGTGAATGGCAGTTAGCCCATTATCCAATGATGTAAGGTCGATGTCCCAAGCTAAGCTCAATTAGGCGCGTCTCGCACCAACGGAGTCACCATGGCAAGTGACGCGTGCTAGGTGAACAGGTCACACGAGACCGTCGGGTTTGTGCTTGCAGTTTTTAAGAGAACCAGTGACAGTTAGAAAGGCTTTGAAATTCTTTTCTAAATCACGATGTAGTTTGTTGATGGTGGTGTTGGTGCGGAAAAAATGTTTGCTTTCTTGCTTCAATGGGTGAATGCCGTGTTTGGAATCCGTTTTTGTTATATAAATTTAAGCTTTTTTTTTAAACTGGGTTCTTATTATTAAGAACTACTTCAGAACAGGAGTTTTTTTCAATTCGACAGTTATTGGCGTTGCCGTTTATTGACCGATGTTTTATGATACTATAACATGACTTTATGTTCGAGACTCGATGGATTACTTTAAACAGCCATACGCTTCTCAATATAGATAATATTGAACCAGCTTATAAGCGACTAATGTGATACTAAATGGTGGTTTATAGCAGTCACGACAGTCATCGCTGGTCGTGAGTACGCACCATCGGAGCCAATCAAAATGCAAATATTCGCCTAATGTGTGCTGTGGTCACGACAAGCATGTCATAGATTTGTGGAACGATCACTATGACGTAATGGAGATTGATTTATTGGTGATGATTAGTTGGTTATGATAAGTACGTTCGTTGGAAAAGTATTAAATATTCATTAATGGTGACTAAAAAATGGTCTTAAACTAATGATTGTGTGGAGACTGTATGTATGATTTTCATGAATAATAGTTTATTCTTAGTATGTAGTCTATATGTATGTATGTATGTATGTGTGTATGTATGTATACTTATATTGTCTGTATAATTATGTATTCAATATACATAATACTAATGTTGCACTTTCGCCAGTGTTTTAAATATCAATATATTGTACGATTTTTCACTTGCTTGGTTGCCTGGCAGAAATCACTCTGTAGTGATAAGGCCGCCAGTTACAATATTTTTAATGGTTTTTAAGATTCTTTAATTGTAATATATGTATTATAACAAAGAATAAATAAATAAATAAAAATAATATGGTATTCCATTCTCAAAGGATTTTCCCCGACGTCAAAAACTTTGATCACAAACTCAACATACTTTAAAAAAGATAGATTCAATTAGCAATAGTACGTTAAAGGTTATCTTAATAAAAACTGTACGAAACAAACTCAAAGCTTATTTTAAAATGAAACTTTTCAAGCCCCACCGTTTTGTGTCCTCAGTTTCTTTTTTTATATTTAAAAGACACGTACCATAAATACGAGAGTTGATGAGCTGGATGCGCTCAGAACATGTTCCTTTATATAACCAGCCAGGCACAGATTTATGTTTAGTTTTTACTCGAAACGACCATAAATTTAGACGCGGTGGTAACTTATATATATTATATACATATGAATATAGATACAGCGTCCTTACATATAGACGTTTAACGGTTGTGGTTTATTCTTATTTATTTATTTCAATATATAATTAACACGGTTATTCACCAATTACGCTAATTATAGACATTACATTCATACATCTCTCTCGCAAAACTTCAAGCATACAGACAATATAACCGACCATTTATCCGCAAACAAATCGCATTCAGGGTATTTGTCCAGAAGAATGTTGAGCGCGGAAAGAACTAAGTGTTATAATCTAGTTGGAAAACTTTGTGCAAGTATAGGTATAAAGATGGTTGTAACCTCTGTCCTGTATTGACAGAACCAAGGTTTGGTAGCTAAAAGTCGGGCTTGGTCGCTTTTTTTAATAGCCTCAGTTACATTTACTAATGCGTTCAGATACGTTTAATTAGCCGAAATATTAACTTGTAGATGTTAAGATTGTAATCGATTGTAGGTGGTACACTCCAATTAAAAATGTACCGATCGAAGATTATATTTTCAAAAATATACCGTATAAGTGTTACGTGATCTCAACAAAAAACAACGGTTAACATAATATGCTATGTAGTGTAGTGTTTTGAATTTTCATACAAATTAACATTTATTACGACCATAAGAAATGTAGGAACCATTAAAACAGTGTGTCAGAGAATTCGCGAGATCATTGAACCTATAAACGCTCGTGAACTAGTTGAGGCGACTAACCCTCTAAAATGGACCAAAATATCTTCTTCCTTGAACACGTTTTTACACTGTTTCATGCTGTACTGTTTCGTAGGATCTTGCGACCTTATTATTATATTACTTATATTCGTCGCTTTGTCCGCGTAATTTATCACGTGGCGGACCACCTGGTCGTGGAACAGGGCGTGGAGGGAGGAAGGTAGGTATAATACAGGCACCACTCCGGATATTTTTTTTGAAAAAAACAATCCTCAATACATGTTACTTTAATCACCTATCAGATAAGCTAAGCTAAAAAAAGCTAAGAAGTAGTTTTTTTATTCAATGTAATACATTTATTTTCTTTTGAAATGCGTACAAACGAGATTAAGTCATCTTCTCCGACTACCAGGACTCACGGATGTGTTAACGGCCTTGCATTAGAACAACCAGTACCTATAGAAAGAAAATGTTAAAATGTAATATAAAGGAATGGGATTCATCTGCAAATGTTTTCATTGAAATAGAATGTTGTTTTGTAAATTTTGCAATACTGAGATAACCTTATGTCGTTACATAAAATCTTCGCTAGTACAGCAGTAGGTAGCGAGTGTAAATAGAACGGCATTGTTTTAAATTGCCCGTTTATTTGTTCGCAAGTATCTAATAATTTATTGTTTATGTCTCGACGTCCTTAATAGGCAATTGTTATCTATTCGTAATATAAGCCGGTAACGACAAGTACTCCAGACCCGGTGAGGCTACGCGGAGTTTTTTTTTATCTTTTATCTTATAGGTGATGAAAGTTTTGAGGGTTTTTTTTTCATTGTTATTTATAAATAACCAGCCTATACCTTCCTCTCGAATGCCTCTAAAGGCGTTGCAATGCCGTATTCAGGGGGGGGGGCATTTTGTTATCAAAATTAAGCTATAAGACTTAAGCCCCCCCGGCGCCAGTAATAGTTCTAAAGAATATAGATTGGGAGAGTTATAGACTTTTTTTTAAGTACCTTTGTAGTAGACATGTTGGTAATAAACTAGATTGAATGTCCCGCATTCGTAGGCGTGGGAGCGTCGCGTAACCGATGCGCGTGCGCTGGTTGCGGTGTCCAATGACGTATTTCAATTACTTGCCTACTCAGTTATTGTTATGAATTATTACGTATAATACATGTATATATTGAATACTCATTATTTATCAAGGAAAAATTTTATTGATATTTTAAGACGTGTACGATGATACCATTTGGATATTATAAGTACCTATGTAGGTATCTTATTCAGTTATATAGGTAGTAGGTAGATTTTTAATATTAATACATATCTAGATATTAAATGAACTTTTTTTTCCTACTAAGCCTAGCCGTTGTTTCATCTGTGTATTTTTTTTATTTTGTTAAGATAGCGAAAGTGTCCTTCTTTGAATAGTATATTAATATGGTCTAAAGAGAATACATATATTGATACCTTATTATCATCCATCTTCTATCAAAATATTTCTAACAATGCCTCGCAGTCACAACGCGACCCAATTACGCGTGGTCACACGAATTTCTGTCATTAAAACAATTATCCGTCGCTCGCGTGATTATATTGACATAATCACGTTAATAACACATTTTTTTCCTCTTTTTGTAAGTGGGGAAATGCTCATGCATACCTACAGCCCTCGCGGTTGGGCTGTAGGTTATTTTTTTTTAATTTTTTTTTTATTTATAAATTTCGGACTCTTACTGACTTAAGTCAGAGACTTAAGTAAGAGTATTCCCTCAAACCGCTTCATGACGGGGTCAAAGCAAGATGTAATAACACTAACAATAACACCTAACATCAATGATAGCACACTTGAGCCAAGCAACACGAAAGCAACTTAACTTCACTTGCAATGCAGATTCGTCTTAATTTTCAAATTTAACGGTTTTTTTTTGTTCTCGCATATTGTTGCCTTTCTACTTTTACTGAATTTAGTTCAGTGAGCAGGTGAATTGTGTATGCAATTTTTGCGATGGTTGTTTGAATTTTAAATAGTCTTTACTCTATGTACACGTCTGGGTACGCGCGTTCATAAATTAAATTTGACGGCCCGCGACTGTGAGTACCTACCTACATACTATGTAGTTTAAATATGTATAGAATATAGTGTTTATTATGCATGCAGTCCATACTAATATTATAAATGCAAAAGTAACTCTGTATGTCTGTCTGTCTTTTCATCACGCTATAACTACTGAGCCGATTAGAACTAAATTTGGTACACAGATGGTCTAGAGCCTGAGATAAAACATAGGCTACTTTAATTGGTCAAAGTTTATATGAAAGTCCACGCGGATGGAGGCGCGGGCAACAGCTAGTATAGATATAAAGGAAGGAACATGTATTACAGAGAACCTTCATACAGCTATTGACACCTAATTAAAGCCCTAAGAACAAGTAGAGTTTGATTAGAAACTCCGACATCACTCATGGGTATTCTTCTTAACCTATGCATCAATTACCCACACTACTTTATAGAAAAATGTACAATATTGTTTATGTCTAAAAAGACTTGTATGGCCCAATGACTTCATTAATTTCTTCTTAATTATTTTGCAAATGTTTAGATGTAAAATAGTAGCTTGAATACCGTATTATTAAATTTCCTAAAAACTGCTGGATAGCTGTACAGTGTGATTTGCTTTTATCACCACACATTATGGTTTTAGCATTAAACAGATACTCATTTATAGTACAAACTCATCAATGAACAGCAAATGTTTCTAACTCAGCGGTCGCTTATGTTTGTATTATGCTAATACATTTTACGCGCAGTAAGTGTCGCATAAAATTTCCACAACATACCGCTATTCTATATTAGCACCTTATTCACAGTTGGCTTATGAATTTAATATTAAATTTATTTAAGAGGAGTTACACCGCAGGTATTCTATGAAGTTAATTAACCTCCGTATTGAAAGAGCGAGCAATGGAATCTTCATATAGTTGGAAGATTTAGTGTTCATAGTGTCATGAGAAGGTTCGTTAATAAGATACAATATTCATGACTGTTTTAATATAAAATATATCGTAAAAAAAATATTTACTGGTTAATTTTTCAGTTAAACAGCTCGTACTCACAAGTTTAAGTCATTTTATATCCCTCTCATAATATATTATTTAACAATATAAGTAGAATATTAACATTGAGGTTCGATGTTTGGTTGTGGTATTGGAAGCACGTGTTGTTGATTGCTACAACCAACATTCCATCCTGAAACTTATTTTATCTACCCACAAGTAGATGCTGGAAAAATTTTGGTATCACAGCACTTCCATTTCAAAAAGACAGAGAAGGATGTTGCTTTGACATATATAGATGGCTTCATTAATTTAGTATTAAGGTAAATTCTAAATAGTCATAATCCTTATTATATTTAGTATTGTTATTATTGGTTCAGCAAAAACAAAGACCTTACAATCTCCCAAAATATTTTACTCTTATATATCTAAATGATATAAGTACAGATAAAGAATATTTGCCAAGTGATCTTGTATGTACGCGCGTAAGATAACGCCGCCTAAGTATTGCAAATATTGTTTAACACTTAGGCGGTTACGTACGCGTAAGTGTGTCACCTGCTAAGTACAGAGTTGTGTGAACATTTCATTACGTGTTAACGTGAGTGAGAAGATATCTGAGAAATTAAATGAGTTTTATGATGTTTCTTTAAGATACTTTTTGGTTGAAACTTGAATCTTTAGGTAGTTGTAATTAAAAGTGCTGTTCATGATACATATAAGATAAATGGATTTCTTCTGCAGTGTAACTTTATTAAATTAAGACTAATTGTAAATCATGAAAACCGGTACAGTCGTTCTTGAGTTATAAGGTGGTGTTAATATTTCTGTTTAAATATATTACACTGATATTTTACAAATGTTTAGATGTTCTTTCTTTAATTTTGTGCTGAAATTTAATTAAATAATTATCAGAATCTTCGCATAAACGGCACAATAAAAGACCTTTACATCTTAACACTAAAAAATATTATTATTTGAATTGATATTTTGAATATTAAGTATTAAGTATGTAATATCACTATTTCGTCCTTGTATTTGTAGAAACTTTTAAGCGTTAAAATGATTTATAGTTCACAGTAGTTACGTATTATTTTCAATAGAGAAATACCTCTTACGTATTATTTTCAATAGAGAAATATCTCTTTATACCTCCTCTCAATAGTAAGCAATCAATTTCGCGTTAAGACAATCGCCTGTGTTATTTTTTTCCTCAAATTGCCAGCTCTCATCTCTGTATTCGACCTACGATTTTTCACGCGTCGCGTCAGCTATTGTCTTTTTTGTTGATCGATGATCGTGAATGACCGGTGTATGGTATGAATAAGTATTGGGGGAAGAATGAAGCATTTGTTACGTTTAAATATTGTGTGGCTAAGTGGTCACGGATAGCATTGTTTCGCGCGTGTAAAGATTACGAGAGTTTTCATAGTGATTTGTTTTATTTCGTTATAACTTTTTTGTTATTAAATTGTGTTGGCGCTGCAAAAAGGTTGTTGTGGGGTTAGTATAGAGGGTTATTTTGACGGTAATTTCGATAGTTATCAAGAGATCTCGCCTTAGAAGAGATGACCTTAAAGATTCATATTGTCGAGTTCGTAAAGTGGTTTAATATATGCGAAAACCTAAAGTTTTATTTTATGGCTGTATATAATATTGTTACCTATAAAAGCATAATGTTAATTAGCTAATCCACGAAACAATATTCCAAAAAAATTGACTATAAGTACCAGAGATAAACATTCTTTCCTCTAACATAATAATTTGAACCGTAATCTTTGAATATTAAACAAAAAAATATGACATAACAAATAATGATTATTTACACTTGTATCTTAAAATGTAATCGTCATTCAAAGTCATCGAACAAAAAGATGTACTCGTACCAGACAAACACTCGCCATTGTCGAGTATCAATTGTATCGACTTCAAAGGCGCCCAATATCGAGTGGCGGTTGAACAGTACACACACAATTGTTCCGGATTAACTGCCGAGTCATACGCGTTGAGTTAACGGGACACCATTTGATAGATTATCCGGCTATGTAATGTAGAACAGACACTACCAACTTTTTAGAAGAATGGTGTACTATGATAATGGTTTTTTCAAGAGTAAAGGTTGGTGAGACGATGTGGGGTTGTAAGCGAAGAAGGGTTATCTTTAGATTTAGAGATTCTATATATATCAAATGAAGGTATCAGGAGTGCGTTCAGCCCGTCTCCCCTCTTCATATTATAAAACAAACCCCATCAGAAAGCTGTATTATTAGTAAGTATTAAGAGTCCTGTGTAGTAACTCGAAAATATCGTAAAATGGTTTTAAGCTTTCTTTGGGGAAATCTGGAGGAGCTTGCTAGTTGTAAATGACTGGGTTATAACTGCAATGTAGTGTGACATAATAAGCACGTTATGCATTGTAAATAAATGTTTTGAAAATGTTTCCTTGTGTACAAGATGCAGTCGCAACTTAAGGATACGTGTCGATATATATCTCTTTTTTTTAATTCTACTAAAGTCAGTCGGAGCAATAAAAGTAACATTATTAACTGCTGACTCATACGCGAAGCTGTTTTCTCGAGTGACTTTAACGGGACACAGTTTTATAGACTGCCCGGCAATAGTTGCAGGCTTATTATGATAGTGGTAGGAAGCTCGTTGTAGTAACAGAATTCCTTTAGTAGTCCTTTTTCCCGAGATCTAGGATTAACTAGGATTTCAAATGAGGTTCGATTCAACTCTCAACCTCCCTAACTACAACCATAGCTTTCCTTGATCTAATTGAGATTACAATACGCATATCAAAACAGATAAGCACATCGTATCCTAATATGTAAAATAGTAGGATTTATATTATAAATGAGAAAATTTGTGAGAATGTTTCGATGAATATATGTTTTTTTTTAATAATTCGTTCAAAAACGGCTGGACCGATTTAGTTGGAATTTGGTATGTAGATAGATGATACCCTGAATTAACACACGTACTACCCCTATCCCGGTATTGCCCCGGGAACGGGAACTACGCGGGTAAAACGAGTGAATCACTGCTAGTAACTCATTAAGTTTGATCATTTTCGTAGACTCCTGTAAGACTAAGCATGTATGGCATGTATGACGTGTATGCGACAATAGACGGACGGACGTGACAAAAGGAACAATAGTTATCGTGTTGCGTGCTTATTTGCGGGTGCGAGGACATTTTGTACGGCTTCACTTTTACCGCTGTGTGTGCTCTAACATAGCGTAATACAGTGTAACTGACCCGTAATAGTTATCACTAATTAGCTTTGACATACCACTTTGTTTGAATTGAATTAGCGAGTGGTATAAGGTTAAATTTAAATATGTGTCAATTGTAAAAATTGAATGACAGACTGACTTATAGGGAGCCGTTTTCTATCAATTTGTCTTCTTCAGTTGTTCTATTTGTAGACCGATAGCTAATTATATTTATATTTTTGAAGTATGCTATCTTAATATTATCTATTTATATAAAAGAAAGTCGTGTTAGTTACACCATTTATAACGGCTCAACTGATTTGGCTGAAAAGTGGTGGGGATGTAGCTTAGAACCAGGAGAAGGACATAGGATACTTTTTATCCAGTTTCCAGGGGAATAATTCATTATGAAAGTAAACGCGGACGGAGTCGCGGGCAACAGCTAGTTATAT
>DWAJ01000439.1:0-33043 GCA_018238005.1 Eurema mandarina
TAGTCGAAATTTTAGCGGTTAAATCCTTTGTATCTCGAAATCCTTTTTAAGTCGAAAACTCATTAACTCGAATTTTTTTGCATTTCCCTTGACATTCGAGTTATCGAGATTCCACTGTAATTACAATGTTCTATTTTTGTTGTTATCGTTAAAATAGTCAATGATACCTACTATGTATTTATAAAAAAATATAAAATTTAGATCGGGTGACATTATTTATGCGTCTGGTGTGACCTGTGAGTAGGGACCGGTTTACAAACAAGAAGCGTAGTAAAACGAAAATATACGTATACATTTAATTCTATACTAATATTCTTATTGAACATTAATTTTATTCGTTTCCAAAAACATTAATTTAATAGATGTTTGTTTAGTAGCATAGAAAAGCTTGCTCTAGGATTTATCTGCCCAAATTATACGGTTTAAAACAATTTTACATTATTTATTTAAACATTTATATTCAGATTACTTTTTATTCTAATGTACGAGCTTAATGTTGCTAAAATGTATAAATATTTATGTAGCGAAATGTATCACTACAAATGTTTTAGTTCCGTTAAATGCTATTTAAAGCATGACTACTATTCCGTTCCTATTGTAAAATGTAAAAACTAGTATTATAAACAAAACTTATAGGACACGTTGACAATTTAAATGTTTAACTACAAACTGTATCATCGAGCAATAAATTCGAATATAAAGGGTCATTGTGCTCTCACGAAATCTTCAAGGCCGGTGTTCATACTTCATACCTACGATCTACGCAAGTGTGCCAGTCTAGTCTGTCTGGCACGCACTATACCACAAATTGTAAACTTATCATCACTTTTTTTGCAGGCTAAATTAAAGAAATAGATGCGCGAAATTGTCTCAAACGACTCACTTGGTCTTTTAAATATGTAATAAGTTTCAAGCACTTAGATCTCAATTATGATAATTTAGATACTTTCAGGTCTTACTTTTGAAAGGAGTTACCGTTGAATATTAATATTCTTCGTAGCTAATCAAAAACTATCCAGAGTTAATAATTTTAGTTTCAAAGAATATGCAACACTATACAGGAAAATAATATGTAATATCAACTGATTAAATAGTCATGCATATTAACATATAATTGCAAATAAGACTTTTTTATTTCTAGAGTTGTAGACTTACCTTAGGATTCAATGTATTATTTTCTGTTAAACCTCTAACTTGTAAGCTTTCTGCAGTCTTTAGGAACATTGGTAGCATATTTTGGCCAACATTTACCTCTCCCTAAAAAAATTACATATAAATACTAGTTTATAATATTAATTTTAAAAATGCTAATGTAATAACAGTAATGTAAGATTATAATTACCTTATACATGAAGTCCAATAATGATTTCATCTCTGAGAATCGTACATCTTTAAGGAATATTATCGGATGTGGATGTGAGTTTTGTAGGAATATACTTTCAAAATATGGGGAACATGCTGAAAGTATTGTCTGGTGTGCCTAAAATAAAAATATGTTATTAGTAAATGTTATCAATAAGCTACAGATTAAAATACTTATAGAAATATACATATTAATGTCTAATCAAATAAAAATAATATTATTAAACTATAATACAATTGAGTATTCATTAAATTATGTTATCTGTGTCTTTTTACAAAAAAAATCTAGTATGCTGATTTCAATGTCTGAAATTTGCAAACGTATAAACTTCACATTATTATAGAAATAACCTTCAAACAAAAAATGTTTATGAAGGTCCTTATAGTTAAGACTATTATGTATATAGGAAAAAATCATTCTTTTACATTGAAAATTTAGTTGGCTTTTAAAATGAAACATAGTGACAAGAATAGTTTTACATACTTTGTTTAGATAATTAAAATAATTTGTGGACTGTTAGTTAAGAAAATGTTTTAATAAATAATACCACATTATAAGGCAAATATATAAAATAATCTCTCATTTTACAACAATATCTTTAAGGCCTCGATGCTTTTTTAATTAGTACTAGTTTAAGAAATGAAAATCTAGTATTCAATACAATAGAATATGCAGTATTGTCTTTAAATACAGATTTCATAGATGTATTCTTATTATAATTAGCTAATATCTAGATATTGTAAGTAGTCTTATTTGAAGGTCTTACATATTGAGGCAAATGAAGATAACATTTTTGCAAGATTGTGTTTGCTTAATAAAGACAATGAATTTCTATACTTTATTTTTAACTTGACAAGCATTATTTAATACAGAAGTATTATTGTTTAGTTTTTAGGCTTTGCTATGCATCCATTCAATTTCATAAATAAAAAATTATATACTATAAGAATATGTCTCGGTTTGTGATATTATGTTTGTCTTAACATTTCACATCAATTTGTTTCTCTAAACCCTAAAACCTGCTAAACATGTGCCATAAAAAATTAGAAAGTAAAAAACATGCATGTCTTTTGCAGACTACTACCAAACTATTCACTGATGACCTACTAAATATATTGCATTTTATTAGCATAATCACAAACTTTCATAATTGCTTAATTTAAATGGAAAGAGGAGAAATATACAGCTATTTTACTGATTTTATGCAAAATTAAAAAATAAAGATTTTCACCTAAGTATTTCTTATTTTAAAATTTGTGATTTTCTTGCAACACAAATTTTTCCTGTTGTAGTAACTGTTACTTAAATTTTGTAATAACCTTGTGAAATTAGCAAATATTTAAATATCTATAATGAAGTTTACCTTGACTTGATGGTTAAGATGTAACATAATAATAATATAAACGATTGGAAATGTGTTAATTTATTTGATTTCATTAAAGATATGTTTTGTAATATAAATAAGTATATTTATTTTCTTCAGTTTTATTTTAAATGGTAAACATGACATATTATAACAACAGATTAGTGAGATAGTCATCAATACTAAATGTGATTTATAGCATTGTCATTTTATTTGTCATTAATCAATGTTTGTTTACTATTGTATGCAATTTGTTATGACATAATTGTAAACATATTAAATTATTTGATTGAATATTTGAATGGACTACATTTGTTTTAGTATTAAATTAAAGCATACTGAAAATAGAAATTGAGATGCTATTAATGAATGCAAGTTATCCTTTACCTTGACTGTTTCCCCATCACAGGCAAGTGTAACATCACACAGTGCTTCTCGCTGTAAAAGGCTTGCAAGCACATCAGTCAAGTTGTTTGGGTGATTGTTCCAGCGCAAACAAAATTGCTGGTCCATTGTTGGTGCTAGTGTCAGTGACCGTGCTGTAAAAATTTCATTGATTAATTTCTATCCGCACACTTCTCCTGAAACATTCGCAAAAATTGCGGAAACAGAAGTGGCGCTAAACCTCAAAACAACTCGCACCAGCTACGTACGCAACCACGTCTAAGTAATTAAACACGTGCCTAGTTGATTAAATTTGCACTAAAGTAATTATATACAAAAATTGGCGGCCATAGGGCCTAGATAGTAGAGCGAGAGATAAGTGACATCAGCGGCTCGAATTAATAGGGGCCGCGGGCAGCGAACTTACTGTATTCCACATTGACAGTTAGACCGTCGAGAGCCGACACATATCAACTTGTTGCATGCACCAACAGAGACCCACACATTATGTAATTTAGCTTCAAAATGCTAGCAACGAGGCCACCGACCCTACAGGACGCTAAAACCTCTAGCTGTCTATAAAACGAGTTTAGGAAAGTAGTACCGCTGGCCAAAAAAATCGCAACATGCTGACACCGTTATAATCGCCAAGCTGGATGTGCCAGTTGCTATTTCTGAATTTAGTTTTAGGAATTTTATATAGCACCATTATTTATATTATCACTGATCACTCCGCGTGCCTGAAAATTGATAACCGAAGGACGAACAGGATTCTAAACGCGTAGTTGTGTCAACTTTTGACTATTCGTAGCGCCATTTGCCGATCCCGTATCTCAGAATCTCAAAATTGTTAATCAACAACGATGTTTTCTACAACACACGGTTATTGCACTAACACGAATTGAAAACAACTGCAAAACACACAAAGTCAATATTGCCTAACTCACCATTTGCAAAATTTTTGCCATCACAAACGCCACCCGACCCCTACCTTGCACTGTCTTTTTGACCACACACACATCTCGATTTCCGTGTTCACTCACGGCACCTCACGGCCTTCGGAATATCTTTCACATCATAATCGGGCACTATTCGCAACGCGAACTTCATACGATTCAAAGCGGCGCGGCAAATTTAAAATTTGCAATTACAAATTGATTTTTTACTTCACGTATATATATTAAAAGCACTTGTTATTTTTAAATAAAACTAAGAATTTCTCTTAAAGGATCGATTGTGAGATAACTCAACTTTATACATATCGTAATAATTGCAAAATTCCGTTTATTTTGTTGGCAGGTATTGCATATAGGTTATGTGGACGTGCAAAAATAAAACGTTATAATGATTTCACAGTAATACTAATTATGTATAATAAAGCCTATAAAATATGTTAAAATAACATTTAAACTAATTGTGGCCTTATTGCAATAAAATGTAATAAATAACGATCATAGTTAACAACATTGGCCTTGACATTTTTGTTATCACAGATTTGCACATCTTCATTCGAATTCAGCGCCATCTTTTGGATTTTACAGGTAATTCATAGTGCCTACTTGTTTCCTACAACTTCCAATAGATTGCACCACTTGTGTTGTAATAGCGATGTGCTATTTTTTGTGGAGAAAATAAAAGGTCGGCGACCTTCTATAGTTACAACTTTTATCTTGATTCTTAGTAGCTACATATCTAATTGTTGGTACCATAATAAAATTGAAGTATTATTTATTAGAAAAAAATGGACTCAAGCAATATATTTATGTAAAACGCGTTGATGAAAGACTATAAGAATATATGTTTTTTTTCAATTTAATATCTATCTATCTTACGTATTTAAATCGTAATACATTTCTCATAGGTCATTGACTCTCAAAACTAGAAGAGGATAATTCAATTAATAATTATTAGGAAATCGTATTTTTCTATTTGCATGACAAATACAAAAGACTTGAGTTTAAAAACAAGATACAAAGTTCTTTTATCATATAAGCTATCTATGATTTTAGTTATTATGCCCAACAACAACGTTTTGAAGTTTTAGAGCAATTGGTTAAATTGATAAGCCGATAAGTTGAACGAATGCAGTTAGATTATTATGGGGATGATGAGAGTGGTCTGTCGTGTCACTCGGTAATGTAATGCAGTGCAAATGAGTCAATCTCCACGGGGCCGGGTCGCCACATACAGCTATTAGGGAATCGATTCGTTCTCAACCCCATCGACATCTAGCTTCAGCGATTTCGATTGTCCCCTTAATGGGGAATGTTCATTTATTCAATTATTAAATTACCTTTGTGGTTGAGGCCAACGTAATTCTAATGCGACCAGATTCAAACGCCGTATTAGACACCTCATATGCATACCATTTCAATAAATTTGATGTTATTTGCATGCATTTGTAGTATTGCACCTTCAATCTAATAATGACGTGAGAGGAAAGTCGTCCGCTGACGCACTTAGTTTTCCAATCTAAACAATAGAAATTCAACGGGTGCTCGGCCCACGGGACACTGATCTATCTCTATGTAAATTATACTGGAAATAATAGCGACTTGTATTTATCAGGCCTCCAGAGCACGAGTTATTCTGATATCTATTTCTGAAATATGTAACTACAAAAACGTACTAGCAACTACTTTCCATACACATCAGTATTGGATTTTTTTTTGACACTTTTATTGACTGATGACGAGTGTCATAATAAATAAGTAGAAAATAAGGAAAAAGAATAATACTTACCGTGGTATAACAGTAAACATATTTGCAATAGATTCGCAGGCGCAACGAAAGTTAAACACATAATGTATGTGTCTTTTCATTTTCACTTTCTTGAGGCTTCTGTCATCTTCATAACAAGAAAAATGAAAAGAACACATTGCGCATAGCATATTTATATGTGTAGGAATTATATGAATTGTAAATTGTGTACCTAATCTGAAAAATCTTTATGTAATATAAAATAATGTAAGAAAAAGATTTAAGTAAAAGGTAGGATAAAAATTTAAACGTGTTATTTGACTAGGAGTATGTTTTAAAACTTAACCATGTCATAAAAGACTGAATAAGAGTCAGAAAGCAAATATGTTATTTAATCCTAAGAAAACAATATTTGTATGATACTGGAATGAATTTATATGCAAGATTTTGAGTGTAATAATATAACGTGTGGAGAATAAAAATTCGCAATGCAGTCTCCATTGGTAAGACCACCTGAAAGAAAAAAGAAATATTAATTGCGCCATAATTAAAACAGGTTTTTATTAAAACATGATATTTATACCGGAATAAGTTAATAATCATGAAGAGTACAGTAACAGTTTAATAAAATGATTTGCAGAAGAGTTAACTCTAAGAGTTAAGTTTAAATATAATTAACATAAAGAAAAGAAATTCTAGAATCGACAACATTAACTACTAGTTTTTTTTGTACTTTATGCAAATTAAGTTTAATAATAAGACACGCGGTTTTTTCAAATGTTTAGGTTTATTACCTACGGAATATGTAGGTAACTGATTTTGTCTTTATTAAATCACGGCAAGGCACGAAACACTGTATTATTTTTTACACCATAAAACCGTTTGTATGTTAAATCTAACTATTTGTGGCTGAAGTTTTTTTTTAATATTTAAATCGCAAAGGTCAGTAATCTCTCTTAATTTACAAATTAAATTTACACTATGTAGGATTGAAAGCAATTAAGGCTTTATGTAACCAATGTTTTTGAGAAGTTCGTTGAAAGAGCTCGGTTGTGGCTAAGGCGGCTTGACGGCCTGCTTTTAAAGAAATTCACTGACATAATTTAAAAACGTATTTTGCTCATTTTTAATAAAAGTCTCGGGTTATATTAGTAAAAATATCTTAGTGTAAATTCAAAAGACTTTCACAAAGGTGAACGAATTTTACATTTTTTAGAGGCCATTTTAAAAATCAAAATTAGTGGACAACCTCGTTTGTCGTAGGCTTTGCTTGCTTTGAACATTTAATCAGGAAACGAAAAGAAACAGTCTGTGTTATTATACGAAATATATTTTGAAAGCCTATGTGAAGTTGGTTTCATTAAAAATTCAATGTGAAGTTTGTTAGGCGTTTACAAAACTTGTTACCATCGTAATTTTTTCGTTCGTTATATCACAAGCTGAATGACGGTTATTATTAAGTCAGTTGACTTAATTATAAAGAATGCTAATTATGCACAATTTCGTAATAAAAAGAATAAGGTTTATCATTCAAACCTTATGTTAAAAGATGATTTATAATGAATGTATAATTTAAAGAAAAAGCGTAATTTATATTTTTTATAGTAAAAATCGTATCATTCAGGATCTCATTATTAACGAACATGATTAATTATTATGAGTACCCACATTGCTAAATAGCCACAGTTTAAAAATTTTTGACATTTAAATTATTTTAAAAATACTACTATACAATAATACACTAGAATGTTAAATTTACTTCGAAACTTTGTAAATATTCGTCAGACTGATGATATGAGGTAGACGCGTTAAAGAACTTCGGTAAGTTCATTTGCTTGAAGAAATGCAATTTACATAGCGGTAAGTGGTAGGTACGTAACGGTAAAATAAAAATATATTTTATAAAAAAACTATACCTATATAGTTTTCACCTTAGATTTTAAGGAAAATTTAAACCTACCTACAATTTCTTTATACCAACTGTTGTTAAATCCTGTTAGTGTTTTAATTGATAATTTTTTAATTCAGCTATGGCAATCTAACAATATTCAAGAGGTAGGTATTTTTTTTCAAATAATTATGTTAACGTTAAAATGAAGGTTGAGGAAAATAATATCAACAATAAGATCAAATTTAGTTTCATTCAATTCGAAGGGTCTACAAAAGGCGGGTAAAGTCTTAGTGTAATGTACCCTCCCTCGTGTACGTATGGCACAACAGAAATTAATGCAAGTGGATCTCTTTAGTGAACGGAGACCAAACATCCTGCGGCATCGACCGATTATTCAAAACAGTCATAGTAACGTGGATTTATAGCCATGTGCAGAGTCAGATCTGTCTGCTTACATTTTGTGAATTCTTTTTTCGTATTTCAATCTGAATTATTTACTAAATGGTTCAAATATATGCCTAAAAGTAAAGAAATATTATATTATTCTAGTAATAGATTAATAATGCAATACCACTTTAACTGATACATTGGAACTGTTATGTTTTGTTCAATATTTAGCTGACGGGCTACATTTAATTAGATGTTTCTAACAATGTTATTCAAAACATTATCGAAATAGAGTTTAAAACTGAATTGATAAGTCGTAATTTTTAATTGCCTCTTTAGTTGTATAATGATGACAGTATTTAATTAAATATAATATTTTAATATACACAATATTAACTCATTGCTATTAAACATGACCGAGCCAAACGAAAAAGCAAGCAATTTGTCTCTGTAAGACTCAAAGCGATGGAAATAAAAAGATGAACCTACGAGTTGCTGCATTCATTTCAAACAATTATTTGTCCTTAATACAGCTGTACAGTTACAGTCAAAGTTCAACATAACTAGGTAGGTTTGGATTTTAATTATTTATACGTGAAACAATGATATGTATCCACTGTGCAGTCCATAAGTGTATTCCTTTTTAGATAAAGTAATATCTACTTTAACCAGAAGTAATTGACATAATACAGTTAGTTATTTAAGCAAAGATTGACATAAGTTTCATAATGGGTGATTATTTCATCATCCGGATTTTATCGTTGTAACAACGATATAAGCTTGCGTAATCCGATGGATCGTAGCGTGAAGTGCGCTCATTCGACGCAAATCTTGTAAAGTACAGTCGAGTTAATATCGACTAGATTGACATTACATTCATTGCGATAAAACGATTATAATAAGATTAATTGATATGTATTTTACGTTTAAAATTCCTTTGATTTTGTTCATGTTCAAAAACTAATTAGAATGTATAATACCGTTGACGACTTTGTTTCTAATTTAACCGTTCTATTTTCTCACTGCGTAAAAGCTAAGAGGTTATACTACATTAATAAAAGAGTGTTTATTATCCTACATATTGTTAACAAAAGACACACAATCTCTTACTGCTAATGATAGTCAACCCCGCGAGACGTAAGGATTTTAATTTTACGATGCGACAAATGTAAACAATGAACTTCATACTTCTTGCAATAACTACAAAACATTAAACTCTAGTCTGAAGTGATTTTTTATTATTGTTCTACTTAATTATGACTGCTTTGTGTTATTACAGTTATTTAAAGTATTTATTTTTCATTAACTTTAAACGGAAATAACATTTTAATATTCCTAACTATTTATACTCATATTTTTTTTAAATGAATAATAAAATCAATTAATAAATCCAAAATGGAGAACATTTAAAGATATTGTACGTTTTTAATGATTGAAACATATTTTATATACGTATATATTTTTGATAATGAATTCGCATAAGAATATAATATACAATGATTATAATATTAGCTTACCTTTAGTAGTTAAATTCATCCGCTCCTCTTATAGGTTTTAAACCAATCAAGGTTGATTTATGCTGACTGTAATTATCCTGCGAATGCATGAAGGACTTTGTCAAGTATCTTGGATAACGTAATAATTACTATACCAATGTACATGTATATGTGGAATGTGTTTGTTTGTGTTAATGGCGACAAGTGCCACTCGATTCAGTAACGTCGCTTAGTTACATCGAATACTAGGGTAGCAGAAACTCTCAGGAAGCTAGGAAGGTGAGCTTACGATTTTGTGCTAGAAAATCGTATGAAACCCTCTGTGCAGTTTGGATGTTGTATAGACTGAAATTGTGTAAGTGTGACTAACTTTTGCCCTTTAGTGACGTTAAATCCACGATTACAGCAAATATCGAAGTTTAGAAACTTGTTTCCGCATAGTTTAAATCAAAAGCGTGTTAAGTGTGCTGCAGGGTTTTGTGAAGTTAACTAGCCAGTACTTGATCGTGTTTTGTCTGTTTTAATGTGAGTTGTAACTCTTGTATATACGTACGTTTGAGTTGAAGTATTCGTCCGTAAATCTCTACACGGCCTGAAACAAAGGAAAGTTATTACTAAAATTGTTTAGCAGAGATAATAATATATAGTTTATATTAGAACCTTTTTATAATGTACAGAAATGTAGTATTAATAAGGGTATCTTTGGATTTTTGTCTTTAATGCGGGTAGTAGAAATATACGACTAGTTCAATTTTTGTCTTAAAGCTAAGTATATCAAGAAAAATTTAAATTTGACAGGAAATTCTATTTTAAACGTAATGCATTTTATTAATTTGTTACTATTTTTTTCAATTTGTATTAATTAAGCATACATATTATTATTTGCGGGCTTAAGATAAGTAATACACAATATTTTGAATCTGTAACATGTTTTATTGCTAACATATTATGTTAAAATAACGTTATATAGAGGTTGTACAGCAATAGCTATAGGCAGTCTATACAATTACAGTAGACCTACATTAATTCTATGTAAAAATATTTGACAAAGAAGTTGAAATTCTACATTTCACAAAACATTTCTTACTCAAAAAGGGAACGTGCATTAATATATCGGCAAAATACTTGGTTGAAATATTCGGAATTTCGATGCGACATCGCAGACATGAAGAAATAGAAATCTTAATCTCTTTTGTAAAAGTATTATCTCTTACGACACATTTGTAAAAAGTGCTCGGCTTATTTTCATTCCCGCTTTGTTCTGAGGTATTTATTTTTTAATACTCTTATAAAACAGACAAATAATATTAAACCATAAGTTTGTAAAAAAATAGAGTAATTCTCACTCTGTATGAACTGTTAAACTTTTTTATTTTTAAATTAATTAACATCCCCTATTCGATCAATTCTAGCCTGTATACGTAAGCTTTGATAGGTCAATTTTACATCAATTACCGACCCTTGTACCCTAATCGATTAAATAGTATCATTTAAATTTGCATGTCACAGGCTCAGTGTGGTCTATGGTTCAGTCTTTTATTGTTTATAGCCTTTAGGCGTTATTTGAGGTAAAAAGAATAAGTGATCTAAAGTGACTTTTTTACGTAATGGCTATAGGCGATAATAATCGATGAATACTAATCGCGATAATCGTCTCATTTAACTGGGTGTATTAGGGCAATTCCATACTGTTACTCGTATCTAATGGGCGTCCTATCCAGAAGGGGCAAAACAGTGCTTTCGTATCTACCCAATACGTACTGCAACTTTTATAATCATAATTTCTTTCCGTCCATCCTCGGTCTACAACCCAAACGAGATCGAGGGCGAAATTTTACATGTTTTTAATGATACTATTAAATTATAGCGACTTCATTACCAACTGAGACATTACTCCTTCACGACAACGTAGTCTGACGTAGGCAATGGAAAAAGGCATGTAATGAACTCAGTTCAAACATTTCATACGCTTTCTTAACAATAATCGATTTCGGTGTATTTACATAAATAAATATCTAAAAAACGGCATTCAAGTTCTCTTGAGAGTTAATCACAATCTGTCAGCATAATTTTTATCACCGGTTCGATAGTAAATCCAAAATACTTCATTTTGTCATGTGATAATGAATGAAATTGCCATGATAGCTAATTACATATGAAGCTTTTGTGGAGTTTTCATAAAACTAAGTACGAATCTAGTGTGTAAAGACTATTCAACGACCTACGGATTACGACAATAGTGTTCCGGATAAAAGCAAGAACAATAAAAGAATAGAAGCTTTCATTTTAATCTTACATCGAGAAAACCACATAAACTGAACCTGACTCGCTCTGCTATTTGTATGAAGATACAGGTTATTAAGGTTTTTTAAATGATAAAGTTTTAGAATTTTTTTGCTTTGTAATATTTGCAGTGGCATTTTTTCTTTATTATGTTTGAGGTAATCATTAGAGTAGCGAGGACTGGGTTTTACATTAATTGGAATACAAGCATTTAAAGGTAGATGTAATTGCAATTGGTATTTTATTTTATAAGTATTTGTACTTAGACCTTATAAAACTACTTTTAGGGATACTATTTAATTCTATGGTTGAGTGTTTTTTGTCATAATAAATACAATAATGTTGCTATAACAATAGAGAACAAGAGACGTAGCTTGTTTGTCTTACCTTTAACCTTTTTATATACCTTTTTATTATCAAACTTTTAAAATATAATTATGGCTTTTATACAACGGGAAACATACGACTTGAAATGATTCAGACCTAATTACGTTTTTTTTTAATTTTGCAAGAAGCCAATTAGGGAACAATGCTTTGATTAGATTTTAAATAATTTGCTAATTTGCATGTACGGTGGAATGGGTTCAGTTTTAAATGTGTACCTACCCTTTATTTTTTAATAATGTTGTCTATTCAGTTATTTTAAAACTTTTATTCCTAGTTCTTATGTGGTAGAAAAAAAAGAAGGCTAAGTAGTATAATTTTCACATATTTTTAAATACAACGCGATTCAGAAGAGATTCTCTAAATTCTTCCTCTTATGTCTTACTAAGTTACTGATCATCATTAATTATCATACTTAGTATGTATGCAGAAATAACAGTGGATGTCACGCTTTCAGCCCTAAAACCTGGGCATATTTTGATTAATCTTGGTATAGATACAATCAAGAGAAAGAAAAATTAGAATAGATAGACTACTCTTATCGCTATATAAATGGTTAAACGTTTATACTTAATTTAAGTCAATATTAAAATGATAAATACAATTTATGGCTCGATAAGAAAAAAAATCTGCAGAACAAAAAGGTGTTACAATTTAATAATGAACTTTATTAAAATATCTTTATAATATATAGGAATGAGAAAGATTTCAAAATAGGTATCATCACAGTTTGCAGCTAGAATGATAATGGAACTAGTAATAAGTTCTGTTTGGCTTTACGTAGGGCTTAAGAGTTAGTAACTAGATAACTAATCTGTTGGATACCAAAATAAAGTATAAGTAGGTATTAACAGTCACAGTAAGACATATAACAAAATATGATATGGATTATTTATAGCTTATAAATAGTTATAAATATTTGATATGATCACAGTATCACAATCCATTAAGAGTTTCACCATTTACAATCCGTCCTTATCTTCTACACTGATTAGTATTCCTGCATTTCAATCAATCGCATGGTGTTTACGGTCTTTAGCCAGAAGCAAGTTACAGGCACCAGAAATAGCCCCCAGCAATACGAGAGGTTGTCTCCACCCGAATACTCTGCGAATTTGCATAACAAAGAACCACCTGTGATATCGAACCACCATATCCATATACTCGTGTATTATCAGATTTGCAATACAAATCCTTGCAGCACGTGGCTATTTTTTATATAGTTTATTGTAAAACAACAATGGGCACTCGAGACTTGTGTTCCCGCTTCTATTGGTTTAGCTAAAAAGATTTAGCTGAACGATTTGGTGCCAACCTGTATGTCAGCAGTATCCAATTCGATTGTTGTTGCAAGCCAGCCCAATAGTTAAACATTATTTTTATTTCAGCCAATCACTTTGTATCCGTAATGACTCTCACAAACAAGCAACATTTGCTCTTTCAATATTACTTTAATAATCATTTTTGCAGTTTATGTTTTATTAAAACGATGTATGCTGCAAGCGCAATAAAGTCGTCACTTGAAAAATGTCGTTGCAAAGTAATGAATAAAATAGTTTTATTTGCATACGCAGTGATTAACGGCAGATATGTAGTTATATGTTAATTAAAAACCACGAAACAACTCTATAATGTAAAATTGTTATTTCTGTCACGTGCGCCCCTGGCGGAATGAGTATCCGCATATTATATCGAGCACCCGTCGTTTTATACAATACATAACATTGAGCATAATTGTGTAATTGTAGCTAATGATTTCGTATTCGACTTTGTGCGCGTCCGTGAATAGTTGAAAACAAAATTCTGTTTTTTTGCACGATAAGATTAGATCGTGGAAATAAGTTCCCTGGCATTGGTAATAACTAATAATGTAGGATCTTAAAATTATGTATCTTTAAAAAAACCTTATTACAACATTTTGCTCATATTGTTCAAAATATAAAAAAACAACACTTCCAAAAATTGTAAAAATAAATTAAACGCGAATAGTATAGAAAAATAAGTACGTTCCGCTTTTTCATTTGTGTGAGTGTGAGTTCTATACAGTATAAGTAGCCATGTCACAAAACTGTGATTTCTTC
Organism: Eurema mandarina; assembly: GCA_018238005.1. NCBI lineage: Eukaryota > Metazoa > Arthropoda > Insecta > Lepidoptera > Pieridae > Eurema > Eurema mandarina. Next base: position 14,333 of record DWAJ01000439.1, read on the forward strand.
AATATAAACGTTTGACATCGCTTTTCCAAATGTCAATATTGAATCTTAGAAAGTGGATTAGTACATTTAGAGCTTACCATACAGTACATACAAACCAGTCTCTTTATTATATAGTAAGTAGTATACGAGTAGATGTGCGGTAACAGGCGTAAGCGGTAAGGCGGTAAGCGTCTATTTGGTTTGATTGGACTTTATTTGGGTATTACGTTGTACAAATATTTCATATACCTATATACATTTATCCTCAAAACATATTTAAAAAAAATTGTTAGTTGGGCTTGGCCAGTTTTAGAATAAATATATATAACTTGAAAAAAAAATACAATTTGACGTTATATGAATCTAGAGGAAATACCTACTCATTTTTAATTTATTAACAACAACTGCTATCAATATCGTTCAATGCAAAGGTAGGTATTGTATTCTAGTTTGAAACAATGAATTGATTAAGCAAGCAGCGGATGATTACTAAATCGCTGTGGAAATTCTTATATAAAAAAGCAAATAATTAATCATCACGGATTTACACAAGGCGCGGTCGTTTTCAATTTACAATAACGGTACGTGTATTGATGTTACAATAGAACAAATTGACCGCGAGCCGGAGCGGTGAAACAATGGCCACAATCATGAATACAGTTTGTCACTACGAAGACACAAAATCATTATAATCCCCAATTAAAGTAATATTTTCGATGTTTTATTTCTGTTTTCATTTTTTATTATTGCGTCATCGGAGAAAATGAGATCATTTAAGAATGAATTAAGTATAAAAGAAAGGATCTATTTTAATTTATAATAACTTAAAATAGATAAATAAAAATGGATATAAGCTTATGGGTTTTTGATTACTATATTATACTTTTTTATATTGGTTTAAATGAATATTTTGCAATAAAAACCTGTAATATCCGGATATGTCCTAGAATCTCGGAAAGGTGTTGTGTATGTAATGTGGATAGTTTATTATATAAGAAACTGAAGAACTATTTATGTGTTTTATTCAAATGGCAATTCATTTTCCTACAACGTTTCTCTAACGAGAAAAACCGTTTAATAGTCATTCAATTTCCATCTGTACTGTAATCAAAAACGTAATTAATGTATATTATTCGAATTTACTGATTGGTTCTAGGTTGTAATCACAAACTTGTTCAGTCAATATGTTTGGTGTTAATTTGGACATGAAATAATGGCTCTAGTTGATTGTCTATAATCATATTTATGTTTAACATTTTAGTAAAGTTACAAAGAAAATCTTACTGCCATTCACAATGCGGTAATGAGAATGAGATTGTTATTATGAATTTACTTTTAATTTTGTGTACGTATATTATAACCATTATTGTTATAAGTAAATAATATCCTCATCGGAAATTCAAACCGGGCTTACTATTGGCGATGAAATGAATTTCGTGTGATTTCTCGGTAATAGAACCTAAACCTATATCGAATTTGCTTTGTAGGTTTGCCTCTAAAGCTACACGTGTAAACGTGAAAGCCATTGTCCTAGCGTCTATGAAACCTATATCGCACAATCTCTGTTGTAAATGTGACGTATCGTATGCAACTCTTTACAACAAAATGCATCTTTCCGACAATCATTGGCAGATCGCCATTTGGTTATGACAAAAAAATGAGTATGCACTTATCTTTTTTACATTTATACCATAGTGTTATAAAGTAATTTATACTTCCAAAGACAAAGGCCAAATACGGAATTCGACTTTTTTATTATTTATATTTAAAGGTCAAGATGATACGGTCTCCCTAGCTGTGTTATAATCAGGTTGTAAGTCAATACAAAATAAAGCTACATTAATAAAAAAAGTAAAAGCCATTTAGTGTCTTTTAAACGCGATAATATGCGAATAAGCTGTGTGTAATAACAAATAACAAAATGTGTGTTTCCGCTACACTTGGGCAAACAGTTGCCAGTAAGACACGAACGTTATTGTTTCTGGTCTAAAATGATATGTAACATTTATATTGTTTTAATTGTAACAATTTAACATAATTATAGTAATTTTATCATCACTTTTCTTTTGTTAGTTACTTTCGGAGGTTTCTTTGTGGACGATACAATTTAACAAGTAGAACTTAACTAATAAACCATAAAGGAAAGGTTAAAGGCAGAACATTGGTTATAAGTTACTATTTAGTAGATTATTTGATGATCGCTTGTTAGTCGTATTCATTTGTTTTTTTGTCCAATCTCGGGTTAATACCCGAGAACTTAAACAGAGTAATCTCTGTTTAAGTTCTTTTATCATAATTATAGACTGAATTTAGTTTTATTTGGTTTTGATGTAAAAAACATCAAACTATTCGGGCCTCCGACCCGCCAGTCAGTCGGTGGGTCGAAAAATCTTTCAGATAGATATTTCCTTTCTGAAATATGGCTATAATTAATGAACGATGTTGTGTAATGCACTAAACCCGTTAACATATAAGCGGTGCAGTTAAGTTGTAACGTAAGCATCTATAAGTGTCTCATTGAATTGCAAAAGCTTGATGTAATGAGAAGCTTCGGGTTATAATCAGGTTAACCTTACTAACGAGCTTACGTTGGGGATTTTGTCACTAAGCACGTGATTAACAAGAGAATGAAGAATCTATAATACAGTATAGTATACCTATAATTATGTATAGGTCGAGTTCCCGGTTGAGTAATTAAAATGATGTGAAACTATCGAATGAACTATGCATAACGGGACTAATACATAGCATAAAATACATGTTTGAAAGTCTTATTCTTTGCTTTTTGATGAATGGTTTATCTAATGACTATATCAAGCTATAACAAGATCTCTCCGCAAATAATACAGTTGTATAGTTTACAAAAACCTTAATCAATACTCATTGGTCTCAAACATATTAGACATTTCCATTATTTTCTATTTCTAACGCAATTGTGGCCATTATATTAGTGTTAAAGAGAAAAAATAATATAGGTTTCAGTGTAAAATATGTAAAATGTTTTATTCAGTATAATAATTTCTAGGTACGACGTGAAAACTTTGGCTTTGATTCAAGAAATCAACGGGAGGGTTCACACGTATGTTTGTGTCTCATATAAATTCAAGAATTTCCGAATCCTTACATAACAGACTTAAGAGCTATAGATATAAGTTTTAAATTAGCGTTTCGATTTCGTTAGTTTATACGGAAAGTTATAGTTTGTAAAACGGAATATGTTTACGCCTTTGAAAATATAAAAATCAAATATATTTCTATTTATTGACAACTTGACGTACATTTTGCTTGGTTGAAAATTTACTATGTTAAATATGTTACATTTAATACATGTACGAGTGTAACATTAATCCAAATCCCATAAATTTTCAATTTAAAAGATTCGTATAGTTATGGAATAAATATCTGATCAATGTATCTATTTGTTGTGTAAATTAAAATATTGACGTTGTAACTAAAATCAATGTAATTTAATAAACCATGCAGAATCCCTATTATACAGTTATCAAGACAGCCGTTTCTGCAATAGTTAATTATGCAACGAACTATAAGATACACTCATGAGTTTCACTCACTTGAGTTTTTATCTATTTTACATAATGAATATTCCGAGGTAAAAGTTGTATAGAAGAAACATGTGTTTGTTGACTCTCCTTATCAACTTGGTCGTCTACATTTTAACAAAGTTTTTACTGCAATTACTCATGTAAAATACTTGGTTAGGTGGTCGTTACATAATATTTAATGTCCATATTTTTTTTGGTCAATGTAGTAGTTAACTTTATACATATAAACGTATTTTGTACACAGCTACATATACCCATTAAATACATAGTATATGTAGCATAACATAATGGCCGATTATTGTATTCAAATAGTTTATATACAATATTGCTAATAATATTAGGTACGTGCATCTCGTAGCGTTTCGTAGACGACGCGACGGTCGAATGTGTAGCGAAGCGATATGTAGCGGTTCAAGAAATTTACCTTGTCAGATGTCCTTTTGTAATACATTTGGTGTTTAGTGACCTAGTCTTACATCTTTGTATTAAGAACAACATATATAATGACAGTAATTGACATTAGTGTAGTTATTTTGACACAACTAACCTTTATAATCATTCTTTAAAACTTTGTTAGAAAATTAAGGTACTAAAACTGGTAACAGGTTAACGCTGAATAGTAAACAGAACACTTTTGACGAGGTGAACACGTATATTTAAAACCACGTTTAGTGTTAAGCCATTTAGTAGCATATTAGTCGCTACAATAATTTATAAATACATAACATTTTAACGAATGTTATTTTATTTTTTAAAGTGCTTGCATTAAACCAGCGGTTTGACCTCAATTGTAACCACTTGAGTACAAAATGCGTCACGTTACTAGCTCGAATTCATTCGACTAAAACACTTTTGATGAAAATTGAAAAAATCCAGATCATCATTAATACAGAATCATTTCAAATACGCGTCACTGGTGAGAATTGATCTCGGCTGATACTCTTTTAATGAATATCGGAAGTGCTGCTAGATTAACAGACTCATAATTTGTAATTTTTATTTTAATGATAGCTAGCCATAACAACTTTGAATACACTATTGAACAAACAATCTTTAATATTTGTAGTTATATACATACAAATATAATAAAGGTTTAAATCAGTACAGTATTTATTAAAATAATATATTTAAGGCTATGTAAGAATTTAGTGTGAATTTAAAGGCCAATTCCTTAAAAGGATTATAAGGATGTTCAATATTTATAAAAAGGTCGAACACTGGGGCGAGATATTACCTATTGGATGCCGCGTTATGTATCTACATAACATGTATAGCGGCAACACGTTAGTCTTTTTCTAGCATTGTTTTACAAACAGTAGATATACAATATGTTATATATTATATTTGTAAATTGCATTAAAAAACGCGTACTTGTAATTTTAAAAACTATTTATTGGTTTCAAATAAAACTTTATATAACTTTAATTACATTTAGGAATAAAAAATATTTATAGTAATATAGGTATATAGTTAATGTACAAATTGCATCAAGTTTGAGCAATTTGAAACGATGTTGGGTTTGAATTAAAACTTTACAGCATTCGAGAATCGAGTAGAGATTTACATACTTTTTTACTATACAGTATCTAGTTAACGTAAATATTATGTAATGTTGAAGCAGCGCGGCGCACTTATTCATATTGAAGCACTCTAGACTCCTGTTTCAAGTTTAAAAATATTGGCTACGCGTAATAAAAATATCGTTAGGTATGTGACTTACAATTTTTTTTAATATATAATTTTATCAATTTCAAGCTAGCAGAGTCGAGATAATTATTAACAAAACGTATGTTATGTTGGTATTTGCTTAAATTATTCGAACATAATATGACGCAGTCACTTGTTTATTTTACACGTGTCTAGATCGGTTGGATCTGTCTGTCCTCAGAAGTCAAGTAATGTGGAGACGAAATTATTCGCTTCAAAGTTCTTGCAAACAAGATCGCTTACAGCGCCGAGAGTAAAGTACTAGGCGAGCAGTAGCCGGGAGGAGTTCACTGTGGGCCAGCTTACACGTGGCGCACTCACACATTTACAACTGCGGCTGTGTAGAGAGAGCGTGCATATTGTGTACAATTACAAGCGTGGTAGACTGGAAAACGCATTTAGCCGGAAAAGATGAACTGATCAATACCTACGAAATAATTGTATTGCTTGTAAATATACTTTATTATTTTTGTAATCACTTTGCTATTGTATTGTAACGAAATCAGGTCACGATGAATATTGCCATTAAAAGTGTGTTTTTCCCGGAGCTCCGCAACAGTTACCTTTACAACGCGCAGTAAAGTCGAATATACAAGCAATTACTCCTTGAATTTCGAATAACGAAAGCCTTTTGATGAAGGTCTTTACTTTCTTTTCTAGGCGCTATTAACGAATTTCTAGCTGCGTTTTATTAAGCAATGTAAGCTGACGGGACGAACGGACAGCTTAATTAGTAATTTGATTTCAAACCTCCTGTGCTGTTTTCAATTTTCAAACGTTTCCTTTTATAAAACATCAATGACGTCACTGAAAATAACAACTTTATACGCGTTTAAGAAATGCGTTTAATAAATTTCTTGGTCCAACTAATTTTCAATTTCATAACTCAAAATCAAGTTTCTTAGAAATTTTTACGTAAAGCGCTAAAGAGTTTATATCAAAGGGCTTAATAGCGGGAGTCGTGAAGTCAGTCTCGAGGCGATTTAATTTAGACTTGTCACTTTGAGAACCAACCTTGAAAGTTAAGTTCGGTGTAAATCGTAGTCCGATTACCTACAAATATATTTATTCAGAGTGACAAATTTTTCAAAATGTATCGGAAGCGTATTTAGTCAGTGACTACAGATTGGCTGATACGGAGCGCTTTCATTAGAAGACTATTCGATTACGGTGTCGGATGAATTGTACGCTTACATGAAATCAATAAATGCTACTGTATCGTGAACGATCATGGAGCTACATGTTAGGTGACACACTGACCTTGTTTGGTGTTTGACGTGATGATATAATAATGATATCTATTCACAAAGTTCGAGTGTAGCGTGATATTGGCACGTGCGGACGAAATAGGAATGGGATATGAATTTGCGGAACCGAATGAAACCCTTCGAAACACTTATCACGTCCGCCCCAACGTTGTTGATTCCATACAATGCATCCAAGTCTATTACTGGCCCGCTCAAAGTTGAAAATAAACCTCCAAAATTTTACGTAAGATATTGCATTTCTCAAGAGTTTTGAAAAGTCGAAAGTGATATGATTGATCTATTTTCTTTTCTTTTTCGCTTTTATTGGTTTATAATATGTTCTAAATTGAAACAGATAAATAAAATGATACTGAAAATAAAATGATTATTTGAAATATGTCTCCTATAAAAGCTACAAACATTAACTCGTTAAAATTATTTACACTTGTGCTTTAAATACATTTTCACTTACGCTTTTATACAACGTAAACTCAAGAAACATATAAAGTAAGGTAGGCATTCAATAAAAACGTAACTGCTTCAAAAAATAACAAACTTTTAAAACAAATAAAGTATGCACCGATGCATAGATTCGAGTAACCCTTACGCAACACAAACAAGTTTCCCGTTTACAGTACAGTATAAAGTAATCAAATCATACCAAATGTCTGAATGCTGACACGGCGTCGCAGTTATAAACAAGCAGGGGACCTAAATTAACAAGTTACAGTTAACAAGCCGTGTTTGTGTAAACTTCCACTAACTAGCTGCTTTTTAGTATTGTCTAGATGGACGCGCTTGGACTCCTACGTGTCTTGCATTATTGAAATGAAACTATTATGCTGCGATATTTGCTCGTTTTTATATTTATCTACCTTTCCTACACGTGGATGATGCTTATTATATGACACAGCTTAGTTATTACCAAAGGGTTACAGTATTGTATGAGTTAAAAAGTTCATTCGACTTGTAAATTGAATATTTATGTAATTTTAAACATTGTATAATATTTTACATAAACTTTTGATTTCCGTAAAAGATATAATTTTAATATTGAAATTTTTACATCCAGCGAGGTTGTTTCATTAATTTAGAGCTCGGGCGCTTTTTACTAATTTGGCTTTGGCCTATGCTAAAAAATAAGAGAAAAATTTTACGTTACTTTACATGTTTTAATTTGAGTTTACTTATAAAGTTCTTTCTAATTATTATATTCGTTCTGCGACATTAATAAAGTCAGTAATATACAAAAATGGGGTGTGTTATACATTATAGTATAATTTAATTTTTGTATGAAAATTTCTGGTTCCTTATTGAATATTCTATAATTACATAATTAATATGTTATGTTGTTTACGTTACTACGTAAACAACATAACATATTAATTAAATTCCAATAATTTATCAATGCTATACAGAGATTCTAATGGCAATTGATTAGCTACAGATAACAAAAATTTAATTTACAATCCGAATACTGAAGAGCTCAGTAAATAATCCAAGTAAGGGAAACACATTATAATGTAGTAGATAGAATGACACTAAGCAAGTTCGATATCAGGTAACGAAATCGCTCTGATGCTTTTAATCCGTGCTCACTAATCAGGATTATTTGTTCAATTTATTGAACTCGTGTAATCAGAACGAATACAACATTTTAGCTTTGTACTGTTTTATTACTGCTCTAAATTCTACACTAATATCGTCTGCATATTTCTAAACATATTTGTCTTTAAGGTTCTTAAATTTTATATATGTAAAGAAAAATGTAGTTTTCTTTCTTTGATTTTAAGTTTCTTTTTTTAATCTGGATTTTGCTAAACGTCAAATGTCACTGTCAGTGACAGTAAGTAAGGATTAATTACGTTAAAATATAATAGAAATTGAATAGTGATTAGGAAACGTGCATTGTACATTTCACCAAGAATAGAATAGAATATAACGTGCATTGTAAGCGATAACGCGTAAGCGTATGTTAATTTTATAAAGTATATTCAAATAGATTTTTACTTCATGTTATAAACCTATTAAACTTTTTTACAGAGAAACTCAGTTTTTGTTAATCATCCTTATCACTAAGAAATCACCTTATATATATAAAAAAATGTGATTTTTTTTTATTTTTTTGGACATGAACGAACATGATAGTTGACTAAATGCTCAACGTTCCGATAATACTGTGTTATAATTTATGGGGTTATGGTAAGTCATTTGTTTTGTAACATGTGACATTGCCTTATTTTAAACAGCAAAACCATAAAATATCTTCTCACGACTTTATAATTCAGTTTTAGTAATGTAGTAAGTACGTACTTATTGTCCAATTAAAATTAAAAATCCAATCAGTTTTTATAAAACAAGTTTTACAACACCCTAAGTGTATACAGACGTAATCAATTTAATTACTCCGTGGACATCCCCTCGCAAATCAAAAGCCTCATCGTCCCTTCAATGCAAATTTTATTTTCAAACTATTACCGAGGCAATTAATAATTGAAACGCATTACCTGCGTATTAAGTGTTAGAGGAATACTTTTATGCTATAATTCATAGTAATGAATATTGAATAGAAGTTTACAGCTACGTAATTGTGGTTTTCTTAAGAAATCTTCATTGCGTATAAATTATTATTTATGTTATCACGTATCCTTTTTGTCTCTGTCCTGTGAAATAGCTTTGTATGCAAATATGTATGAAATGGAAATTCAATGATATGTATTATTTTTATTGTTCATGCATTATAATTATAACATATAATTCTAATAACTTATTACCTTATCTATATAGGATTTGCAACAAAAAAACTGACTGTTCCATTTTATTTACCGTTTTCGGTGTACACATAAACGGAACACAGTGAGTTATTGTCGACATCGCCTTTTTCAATGACGCTCTACTATGATAGTTAAACCGATACGAATTTAACGTTTTGTTACACTAATTCTATATAACAATAAAAGCAACTTGCTAAGTAATACAAAATATCTAGCATTAACGCATTAGCAAGATGTTAACAAAACTAAACTATTGTAGGTACGTGATAATATCACCCGCGCGGGCGCCGGCACTTACACATAAACGAACACGTATTGTTTCTATGCGAAAAATTGTTTTGCACGTTTTTATTTTTACTAAACAGAATGTGTCCTGTTTAGTAAAAGTATAAAAGAAACGTGCAAAAAAATTGTATGTACAAATAGTTTCTACTTCAGGATATATGGAGCTTATTTTACTGTAATTTATAATTTAACTAGCGACCCGCCCCTGCTTCGCACGGGTGCAACTACATAATGTCCTCATACACAACGTTCACAGCTTTTTTGTCAAACTGACTCCCGGCCGGCGCAACAACTACGTCCCTGCATTTTAAATTTGTAATATCTTCGGAACGTACTTAAATCGATACGGATTAATGCTGTATAGTTTAAAATCACTTCGTAAATAACCATTTATTAGTAAAGGAATAAAAATGGTTATGGTGGGTTATCCCTAAGAGATAGACATATGCCATCGGACTTTTTTGTAGAACTTTTTAAGGTGAACAATACTGTAGTACCATATTTTGGTCTATCTCGTAGGGTTTAGCCAGCGTTTGCAATATAAGCGCAAAAAAAACGTTTTTATTTACGACATCACATTAGAAACCTTTAAATTTATCAGTCTTTCCCTACTATATTATACATGCATACATATAAACCTTCCTTAAGAATCACTCTATCTAATAAAAAAAATTGCATCAAAATCCGTTGCGTAGTTTTAAAGATCTAAGCATACATAGGGACAGACAGACAGCGCTATTTTTTTTGCATTTTATTTGTACGTATTCGTTAAGATTTAAAATTTATAACATATAACTCAAATACTACTTTAATTAGACAGGATATACAAATAGTTACTGGTTCAGTTTATTAGGAGATATTGTTCTATAATTTAAAATTTTATGCAATACTTGCAGACCCCCATCAGACTTTGTTCTGTCAAATTTTTTTCCGGCATTTCTACTATTTTTTCTCGCCCTAAAAACCATCCTTAAACTTTAACGTATATTTTAATAAATTGGCCAAATTGGTCCAGGCGTTGTTGAGTTGTGCGCTTATCAACACATTTTGCGATTCATTTTTATATAATAGATTAAATTATGAATTTTATTTATTCTTATACGTTAACATTGTATAACTGACAGGCCTGACTACTATACAAAGTTTTACACATTGGTAATATTATATGAATTTAAAAACGCACAAGCAGTCATACAACTAAACAGATTGAAGTAATCTCTAGAAATAACAAACAGATCACGTTGTAAGCTATTACGGCTAACTTTTGTGGCTCCAACCACGACTTCACAGTCCTGAAGCTATTTACAAACCAGCCCGACTAAATGTTTATCTAAATAGGTAATTTAATTTAGTCAAAGTTTGAATTGTTTGTGACTTTAAATATGAGGCTAGTTTTTTGGGGCTTTCCTTATTTATAAAATAAATAGGGAAATAAATAGGGGAGTAAATACTTATTATCACTACGTAGAATAAAACAAAGTCATTTTTTTCTGTCCCTATATCCCTATGTAGGCTTAAATCTACATATTCATACTATGTACCTATATGCGAGCAAGGCCGGGGCGGGTCGCTAGTTCCGTATAAATATATTTTTTTGTATGTCGTATATACGACATACATATATATGTATATCGATAATTTTTATTATGCTATGCAATACGTATAAGGTGATAATTAAATTATTAACTATAGAAACAAAATTACCTTAATAGTTACAGATGTTACCATAATATTGTTTTCTCTTATTCTTGTAAAGGAATATTTTGTTGGTCGGTTTTATAAATAGGAAGTGAACTTGATCGCATATTACACGGATTTTCTATAAGGCTAAAGTTCCGTAATTGTAGTAAAACTTTATTTTTGTGTGGGCTAACAAAAAGTAAAAGAACAGTAAAAATACACAATCAGCTTTTCCTTTCACGAAATACAAATATGCGACTATTTTAGGGCAAGCAAAGCTTTATGCTTTTCTCGTCTATTAGTTTATTGAGAAAAAACCAAGAAATAATTGATATATGTCTTATTTCTACGTCTTAAAAGGTTCTTAAAAAACCTTTGCTATAGCAAATTCACAATGTCAACTTCACAGGTGATGGAAAACGCAGCGCCGATGCAACTGTTCATTGGAATCGTTTATTTACAATATGGTTGTTCACACACTGCAATGGACACGTATAATTGCACGAATTTGTTCCATTACAGCGCTCGTATGCGTTATTGCAGCGGTAATAGTATATCTGTTAATGATATGTGATGTTACATATTATTATTACACCTAAACCATCTTACTTAAATCGAATTGGTTTAGGCAAATTATTGAAATACGTATCCAATTTTTATAGTGCTAAGGTATCTTTGTATATTGACTAACGATGAACAACAGTGGTTATATTATTATACCTAATATTGATGTTTAATACATTAGATGTACCTATATTTAGACTGTTATTACCACGTATATAGCGATGCTTACATGCGTAATAGTTTCTAAGCTGGAATGCCAGATAATCGAGGGCTTCTGCAACTAAGCAAGCATGTTGTAGGAATACTCTAGCCGCTTAGTAACGCATGTGGTTACGTGAAAATTGTATAGACATGGAAAGGTCTACTACAATCATGTTTATGTTAGTGTAAAACACATTGAATTTTATCATTAGATTTTTTATGCTGTCCGAGTGATCCGGCGGCAATTTGCGATGTAAAAGTAAGTATAATTCACATTATTACGGCCAGAAACAACAGAAATGCTGCCTGTGATACGGTCACCTAAAATAAAAATAAGTTAATAAAACATCAGAACTAAAATAAATGATATTAACCACTGAGTGTGCTGTAATGTAATCTGGCGAGGCAAAAGTGTGGTTTAGTCGCTTTGACTGAAAATTGGCCAAATCTGTACGAGACATAATCAAATGTGTACTTAGTTCAATATAACGTATTACGAGTTTATACTTAGATCTATTTTTATCCAATATTAGGTGAGTATCAAAACTCTGTTTTCACAATTTTTCGAATGATTTGTCATTTTTCTCTTCTTTTTTCTATTTAGGCAGTTTATGTCTGGCTTATTGTCTTGCGACAAATACAAATTTATCATCAACGATTTTGTGTGAGCTCCCTCTCTCTAATCTAGGCCCATTTAGATTTACGTAGCACTTCTCGTACTGTTAAAACTACAAATTAATAAAAATAATAAATATTTATACATTTACAGGGACAAATAATTTAGCTAAGTACTTATCTTTTACAAGCGCAGTGAAGGTATTTAAATGAATACAATTAAATGACCAGGGCATTCACGGAACCGCTTATTTTTATTAGAGCTGTAAGCCGCGATTCAGATTACATCGGGGTCGACTCATTGTGCATGAAACGGCTCACCCATAACTTTTTTGCAGTAATTCATTTCCATTCAAACGATATCATGAATGAGAAGATGTTTTATAATTTGTCTTTAAATAGGAAAATTATAAAGCCTATATTAAGCATTATAGTGTGCCTGAATGCGGTTGCTAAAAACACGAGATATTTTTTAATTAGTAATGTGCAAATAGTATATAGACCTGCTATTTAAATTTTAATAGCATTAAAAAGCACAATGTATAAAGTATTTTAATTTAAGTGTTGAAATGTAAGCATATTTAATTATTTTAATTTAAATTATATGTTAAATTGAATTGTGCTACTGGTCATAGCATTTATTGGTCGTGTTTGCAATATAAATTGGCAGCTTGAATGTTAGAGAAATCTGTAAATTTCTTCAATTTTTAAAATGGTATAATGTTTGTTTTATTGTACTACAATAATGAAATGAATAAAACTATATTCCGTCCTTGAAATATACTTAATTAAAATGTTGTAAAATCACCTGAGGCATTACTTATATTAAAGAAATGAATAGAAAAACTGTTAAACCATATTCAAAATGCGCCAATTACATTATTATACCATACCTTTTAGATTTTAATTATGGTTTTTTGGTGCTACTAACTACTAAAGTCTAGTGTTTTCAAAAACACACAAGTCGAGATAAATAGTATTGAATAAATTGCAATAAAATGATTACTGTAAATGAAACGATACTCCTCTAATGAAAATATTGGACAGCTTGACATGACATGCTTGTATTTTAGCTTGATTCTTAGTGACCTCGAAGTTATTAAATGGTCTTATACTGTCCACTCCTAGGCCAAGTACTAGGCACTTTGTAATAATTTTAAACAAAGAGAGGTAGTTGGCAGTTCTCCATGCTACGAATTTTCGGTAGTTGGTTCAGGAATTTAATTTATTTTATATAATATAGATAGCAGGTCAAAGTGACGAAGGGATCGGCGAGACCTGTTTTTGATTAAATATTTATCTTTTATGGTGCTTTTTACTATAATAAAGTTCTTAATTGGTAAAAATAATGAAAACGCAGCGGTCTAGTTTGCGAAATATAAGTGTTAGTTCTGGTTGACTGAAATTTGTAAGTTCTCAAGACAACTTTGTTTGACTTTGGAGCCGCTTGCCATAAGACTATATACTAGAGTTTCCATGAATGATTTTACAATTGAATTATCATCTTAATTTGACACACTTATTGCAATTTCTATGTATATTGATTGCAACCCGAGTATAAAAAATTGTATTTTGAAAAAATCATACGGTATTATTTTTAAACGATACGTCAGTCGCTTTTATAAATTTGGCATTCAAACGTACGGTATAAACACATCGATTTACTTTCAAACTGATGAATTTTTGCTAACAAAGAGTGCTTGTATCTCACCAACAGCGGAATTCATTTTGTAAACTGTGAGCTGAGATTAAAACACGAGAACCTCAATCCAATTCACCAACAAATTACGTAAAGCCTCAAAGCTTCTGACTCTTAACCACGACTAGCGCGTTTCATAACCACATTCTCGCAGCGTGTGTAAACGACCGTTTCCTTTATACAATATGGCAATGTGTATAAAACGTGGAGCTAATCAATTGCTTGTATTGTAACTGACGACAACATGATTAAAACTTCATTCTTTCACCTACATACATAGTACGAGTACATAGTTGGATACTTTGCTTGTATTAAATACAATTATTTCAATATTTCAAAATAAGTACACTTAAAAAACATAAGCGATTTCAAAACAAGGATAGGGTGTTATTAGTGTAACCCTAGGTAGCTTTGTATTTAATTTATGGTAAAGTTTTCGAGTTTGATAGATTAGTTAAGTCTTTTTATAGAAAAAAAAACGACAATCAAACAAAATTGCTGTGCTGCTTCAATCGTTGATATACCGCGGGGCGAGTTCAGTTAAATATATAATTTTGGTTCAAACAATACAGTACATAGGACATAATCTTAACGCAAGCATAAAAAAATGTATTTAAAATGATTTATAGGCTATCAAATTTATTGTATCCATTTATATTCCTTAAATATGTACAATACAATTTACCGCTTATAATTCCAATGCTTGTCTACTAGGATATATATCCAAATGTAATATTACTTATATTTTAACCTATGCAATGAAAAAGGCATGAAAACTGACATTTAAAGAGAGGGCTTAGCTCATTGGGAGTCGATTTGTACGGTTGATGTTTCTGACGTAGCAGTGTCGTAGCTTTGCTACGGAACTATTCACTTATCTAATTTCAATTACTTCATCTATAAATATATAATTCTCTTTGACATGTTATTGGCCTCGTTAAGAAGGATAGATTTTAAAATTAGCTAGTAATTATTTATAATGACAAATGCTAGGTTTTTATATGTAAAACTTAGTTTATTATCATTACAATATACATACAATATAAAACAAAGTCGCACCCTTCTGTCTGTCCCTATACTATGTATGTATGCATACATTTTTAAAACTACACAACCGCTCTTCATGTGCTTTTTGTTTTTTATAGATAGAGTGATTCAAGAGGACGTTTTAAATATGTATCTTGTTTCTATAATACATGCATAATATATCCTTGCGAAGCCGGAGCTGGTCGCTAGTTAATTATATTAATATACTCTAATCTTGTGACACAGTGGATTAATAAAATATTTCTAATATGATTCGTAAAGTTTTGTTTATTTAGTATCGCTTAACAACACAAATAATTTATAGAAAAATTTTTTTATTGTACATACAAATGTATTATATTTATATGCAAGAGTGATTTGTGTTTTTATTAACCCTTCGATTATAATATGATCATTACGTTTACATTTAAAATGTATTTTGTTAGAGCAAATGACATCAGGAAAATGTATCTAAGTATCACTAAGGTAATACATACCAAAAAATTCAAACATTGATTAACCATTCCCTATCTAATAAAAATAAAAAGTTTTAATATTGTACAGATTATTACATTTATAAGTGGGTCTAAACTTTCCGAATACTTAAGAAAATGAGACTCGACAGTTGTGAGGTTCTTAAAAAGTGGATTCATGACACGTCAGGTGGGAGGGAAATAAAGCCGATTACACATGGACTACATTTAGCAGAGAGTATTTCGCTTCGTCTTCCTACTATTGCGAGCGACACAATATTCAGAAGCAGAAAACGGGATGCTTTTAAAATTTACAACCTCGTTCACCACTTAATTTGAATTACCGCTAATTAAACTGAAAACTGAAACATTTCCATTAGAATGTATAACCTTAATTACCTATATTTGTAAGCATTTCTGCTTTTGGTAAATAATTTACAACTTTCAATGACTTACTTTACATTCAATTCAAACTTTTATAATAATCAATGTCAATATATATATAAAGTGATGTGTTCATTAAAATAAAATGGATGTTAAAAGATTAATTTCCTAAGTCGCATTTAAATCCGTCAGTGATGCTCAAAGGTCTACGTATTATAAAAACGCTTTTGGTTTTCTATTCGAAAAATATAGGGGCGATGTAACGTAAGCTAAACGTATAGAGCTTAAACGTAAACCTAAGCCTCGACAGAATCCAGCCTACAGCCGCGCGAAAATTTGGACATATTCGCACTTTTGTGCAACCTTTACAAAGTTGTTACTTTGCTTTCAGTTAAAAAGTAGTAATCCAATCTCTGTATACATTTAGTTGCTTATAATTAATAGCATACGAGTTGGTACTATAAATAATTCTTAGATTAGAAATACAATACCACATTTGTAAGAATTTTAGAGCAACCAAAAATAACAATGATTAAATTTAACGAATATATATATTTAAAGCGTTTTGAAAACCTTAAATACAATAATCTATTAAATTTTATTTATTTTAAAGATATTTTTATGTATGAATTTATTGCTCATCGTCAAAAGTGCATGTATTGAACGGTTACGTTAGTTTCAAATCACATCAAAAACTGCATAAAATTGTAACATTGTACCGTTGGTTGACAGCGATCATTATCACGCTAATGGAATGAAAATCGTATCGATGTAAAAGCAAAGGCATTTGTAATTTTCAAATCAAAAGAGATATTAAACACTCAAATGTGTACAGGTACTGTCTATATAAAGCTCTTTGTAGTCTAAAACACTGACAAAATTCGTTAAAACTAAGTTATAAGTTGCCATATAATTGAATTATCTTTTTATTTTCTTAAACTTAATGTAGTAAATTCATGCTACGAAACCAATAAATAATATGGGCATTTTATGTAAAAAAATAATTTATTCTGTAATAATTGCATAATATTTTAAGCACTAACTGCCCAATGTATTATTTTTTATCTGTATTTAAAACATTCATTGTAAAGGAGTTTGGGCCGATGTAATATAGTGTTATGTAACAAAAATGCACCACAGATATTGGCACTGTGACAAATTCTGGTGGACTCGAACATTGAGATAGTCTTTCCGACAATATTGGCTGTATTGATAGACATACGATTTATTCAGTCTAGTCATATTTTTTGGTTGAATGAAACTGTAATTTAAGATCATAATTACCCCCTAGATAAAGTCATAAAAAAATTTCCAATATATTTTTTAGTTTCCTTCCTTATATTTAATGCCAGGTTATTACAAACTTTAAGCTTGCTAAACATAATATTAACAGAAAAAAAACTATTGTAGCCTCTACGTAACTATTGTAACCAACGATACTCAACCCTTTCACAAAAGCCACATTTTGACTTGACGCAAACAACTGACACCACTTTCAGTTCCCCATCTCCCCTATGGTATGCAAAATTCAATTGCGAATTGTCAAACTCGCGATGCACAAGAGCCTACGAATTAAGACCACCTCGGTGCACTTTAAAACTGGTGCTGTAAATCCGATTGCAGAGTTCAAGTGGTACCCCTTTTGCAAACGGAGTCATGGTTCAACTTTCTGACTATACTCAAAATTTTATAAACCAATGTAGTTGCCGCCTGAGAAAATTATTCAACTTTAAAATAAAACAGCATACGATAAGTGGTAAAGTGAACACGGTCTTTGCTTAAACTCCGTTTTTACGTAAAGTTTGAACTGTTACCGCTGTGAAAGGAGCGACGACAAGTTTGAGAATACTTCATAGCCTTGTTTAAACAGCAAACGTTCAATACTAATAATAATATTCATTAAGAAGACAAAAAACTAATTGCCAAATAATGACTCATCATTCATTCTTTATGAAGTCAAGGTTTTTATGTTCAATGGTACTGTTGTACTGATTCTTTTGCGGAACAGAGTCGAATTGATATGAATTTAAAATTGAATATATTCGGTTAACTCTCAAAAGAATAGCAAAATAATTTTATGCGTGTGTTGGCTTTTGTTGTAAGGCTGGATTGTAGGGTTCCATTGTTTTGGAAATGATCCAGACGGGCAAGTTAGATTTTTGACTATACGAGTATAAATGGTTGAAAAAAATGGTTTATAAAATGATATACGTTTTTTTATATTTCTATAAAAAAATTACGTTACTAAGCAAAAATAAAGATGTTTTTATTATGTCTACGTTTGTCAGAATTAAGCCCATTAGTCCAATTAAACATCACTTAGGAACGAAATAAAACAAAAGAGGATAAAAACAATAATGTAACAAAAAAGCCCACGCACCTCTATCAATCTGATAAAAATAAGAAATACCTACATAAATCAATCTGTCAAATGGGAAAATTTCATCGGGTGTCAATAGATATCAATTTCATTAAAGCGCCTTCATTATCACCCGAAACGATCAGAACAATCGC
>DWAJ01000440.1:0-33023 GCA_018238005.1 Eurema mandarina
TGACTCAATCAAAACGGCGACTGAGTCAACATTAGTGCAGTGCACTCGGTATGCCTCCAACCGAACGAGATGGAAGCAAATCGTCGGGAAAACTACCCTCAACAAAGCACACAACCCAAATACCACCGATTCCATGTACCACGTCAGTGCAACCACGACCACTCTGACAAGAGTGCCCGACTAAGTAGAGACTCTACACGTATCACTTTTTTCATACATATTACAATAAAAAAATCGGTTAAACTGTGAACTAGATATTATGTTCACCCTTAGTGAAACATTTGGTAACTCAATTTAATATAATAGAAGATACTAATTAATAATTATAACAATTAGATACTCTTTAACTTAGAGTACCTACTAAGAGTTCAATAACACGTACAGACATTAATTTAAAACGCACTACAGCATCCATTATCGTAATTTCCCATTTTTCCAAAACGTATTCTTACAAAATAGTTTTCAAACCAAATCAACTGAAGCTTACTTAGTCACTTGTAAAGATATAAAGCCTAACTCTGTAGAGAATTAAAAGACGCAAAACTCGGAAGTCGTTATTGGCACCGAGCTCTGGCGTCACAATCAGCCCTTTTGATTCGTTGGAATGCTTTTGTTAAGATACTTTGTGGGAAAATAAAGAGTATTTTTTAACACAGTTTATTTTCATAGTTTCTTTGCTATAGTAGTAGCTTATTTTATTTTATTTTTAGGGAGGCCAACATGTTGTACATTAAGCTTAGAATCTCCAATATACAAAATATTATCACTTGCAGGCGCCTACCACATGCATACAAATACATTTAGATTTCTCATCACAATAAATTACATAACTTATAAACATCGATGCCCTCGGCAAATATATAATAATATTCATAAGCTTTATTTCCCACATCTAAACAACGTTACAACTCGGTTACAATTACAAAACTAAAGAGAAAAAAGACTGCAAAAGTGTGGCTATACGTATAACGAGATGACCCACAAAGCACGCGAGTCAGTAATCGCGTTAAAACCCTCTGCGGGTAGTTTTGAACGAGGGTGTGACGTCACGACTCCAACAACAGCGCTCGCATCTAATTAAATGGGACATTCTCATTTCGTCCGCGACAATTTTATGTCCAGATTTAAGACTTAGCATGGTAAAATGTTGGGATTTACGATCGAGAACGCCCCGGGCGACGGATAATTTACTCGATTGTACCTTTTAATGACCGCGCGATGGCTGGCCGGGGATACGGCGCGCTATCTTTTGTGACGACTGAAATTCATAACGATCCTGTGATGGTTGCGTTTGAAATTTGCTTTGGAAATTTTAATATATTTTATGACAATATTTCTTGTTAGAGATGAGTCACGTTATAATTACTACTCACTTCATTACATTTTTATTATAATCATTAAATTGATACAATAAATTGATTCGTGAAAATTGAAAATGTTTTTTTTAATAACTCCTTTAACTATTCTACACAACTAGGTTGGTAAGATAATTTTCTCCGCTGCTTCAAATAATCAAAAATCCGCTGTTCTATAAATTCGTCATACATCTGATGTCTTATGTAGCATATAAATACTTCACATTAGGCCTCTGTCGGTAACCATACCTACCTACCTACCTACAAAAGCCCCGCCCGAAGCTGTAACATAGTAGGTAGCACTTTAACATATTAATATTCCCGTGAACAGTACCCAATAAATCTCGTAAGGTGAAAGTTATTATGACCGGTTGTACGGAGCACGCGCTATTGACGACTAATTGCGCGTTTTGTAAGACTAATGTGTCTTTTGTTTCGCACATCAGCGTAATAGATACCCGCGGATGTAACTGAGAACGTTATTTATTAAACGTGTAGCCTTCATTTCGAACGTGCCCTTAGAAATTGAAATGCCGTATGCAGATTTATGGGACTCGGTACTGGGACGTAAATTATGGATTCTATCGTGGAAAAGGAGCACGGTGCTCTCTAGGATGCATCTTTATTTAGGACCAGAATAAATTATTTTATTTAATAGCGCAAACGTTTTGTGTAATTCGAATCTTATTTATAACAATAATAAATTAACCACATTAAAACCCGGAACATACGTAATTTTATAATAACTATGTATACATATATTCTCGTAGCATAATTCTTCTTTAAACATCGAATTTAGATAGAATATTTAGCATTGCTATGCCGAGATCAAAGGACTTAGCTCGATCGTGTTTACGATGGAAGCTACAGCACGGATTTATAGAGCCCATGTCACCTGCCAGCCGCAACCAGGCTTTTGATAGCAGCAAGAGAATTTAGAACTTATTTTATCTGTATACAGTTTCATTTGAACTGAGGGTGTGAGGAGGACAGCTGGAGATGCGATGTGAGCGGCCACCGTGACAGCGGCATTGTTTTAGAGAGATACGGCGACGCAGCTAATTTACACCAATAGCCGCATCTTGTCCACGGCCGGCTAGAGTAAATTTCCATTAAGTCGCCTGACGCCTCCTATGTTTCATGCGGCCCTGGTACTTATCATTCCGATTCGACTGTCATGTGCGCGTGACACAATTTATGTCTAGCTCTTGCAGTTGGTCTAGGATTCAAAATACAGTTTTGGGCGTTACTTTAGACATACATTGTAAAATATAATAACCATATATATCAAAACGTTAAGCTAATTACTTAATCTTTATACCACAACAAGTTTGTTCCACAAGCTTAAATAAACAGAAAATTCGGCTTGCATTAATTTACTTAGTGTAACACACTCTTACAACATGTAAATTACTCCGAGGCCGTGTATATAGAATAATTGGTTGTAAATTAGATTTGCGGGTGCGAGATACCGCTCAAATCGAATTTCGTTTTCATGAAAAGCACGTTTCGCTCAAAGTGTAAGTCGCATTTTATTAGTATTTTTATTAGTATTTTTATTTATTCGCAAACGGGACATCAAAAGGTGCGAGTACTTGCGTATAAACGTATCAGAAGCATATAATACGTTAACACATTTATCAACTTTTGATTAGATTAAATGTCTTAGCTTTAAGGATTATATTGTTGCTTTATTGCTGAAACAAATGTACAGTATATAGGTATTGTATTGTGAAAGACTTGTGTGTTAATTTTTAAGCTAATAAGAAAATTAAAAAGTATGCCTTAGATAAAATATTCATCTTCATTCACACTGTGGCTCCAATTTTAATTTAAAAATAAATAAAAGTAGTTGGTATCAAACAAAATCTTTTGGAATCATCGACATTGAAACTTGACGAAACAGAATCGTATTAGACAAAGAATTTTAATATCGGACAGGAGTTCGATTACAAGAGATATTTGCCGAAATAGTTGTTGTTTCATCTTCGTATTATCTTCATTAATTTACAGGTTTTGAATGAATAAACGGTATATTTCATTATTTACAAGATATCGCTACGGCTTCCCCCATTTTGCTAAAGTTAAACACCTAATTAAATAATTTGTATCAGGTACAAAGGTCATATAATTTTTAAAATTTAACTGCGACAATACAGAAAACAGATACACCTTTCCCTTCTAAACATCAATATAAAAATAAAGACTATTCAAAACGTAAACATGCATAAATAAATATCAACACTCCAATTTCCATAGCCGTTGCAAAAAATTTTATCACTTGTCACTTCCAACGGTATGCGGCATTTTTAAAAAACATCACGCGAGCCACAAACAGCCGCCGCTATTCGAAGTTGCCGCAGTTATAAATATGTAAAGAGCACTTCCATCATGGCGCAAATATCCCGGGCTAGTAGCCGAGTGCATTTCCGATGCTAACTGTCACTCTGGACGACGGTCAAAGGACAACTCTCAGGTCGCACTGACATTTGACAGTTATAGATTCCCGCCACCGGCCGTACCATCAATATTAAGGTGCTGGAAGCATTTCAATATTGAAGTATTTGGGACAGATAATAATTAATTAATGTTAATCTATTATAGATTATAAAATATGTAAAGGAGAATGACAAATTCAAATCCCAGACCAAATCTGCAGGCTGAGCAAAAAGTAAGCATACTTTAAATTTATTGCAATTACGAGCTTAACTTTCAATCTATCAGCGCAAGAACCATCAAATTTTTATAGAGATTTTTTTATTATATAATATTCACGTATACCAAAGCACTTCAAGTGCTGCTAAGTAAAATGAAATAACATTTGACGTACTAAATTTAACTCTGTACCATAATAACTTGTAAGACGAGCGCCATATTTTATGCTGCTCACGAAAGATGAAGAGTCATCAAAACATTATCCCTTTTGATCTTTCAACGAGACTGAGTGCGTAATTTATATTTATGTTTTAATAATATGTCAACCTTTGTTCTAAGTCACTCGTTATGTGGACGTTATGCCAACAATTTGCGTCTAAAATTATTTTAGCACTCATCGGTACACTTTTTTTATTATAGTTCTAATATAGTACTATGCTCGTTATGCTGTTGTACTTAAGCACTATAAATCTATAATGTAATTTAAGAAAATTTATAGTATATAAATACAATCACCAAAAATAAACACGTGCCATTAGATACATTTAAAATATAAAGGCGTATTTTTACGCAGTACGCAAATAATAATTAGTATTAAACTCAATCTTAGCTATTATATCTTTCTACACAGACACTGAAGATATTCAAACTGTCTTCCGAGCGGCGACACATTATTAAATATAACATTTCTCACAATTCTCCGCACATATGCACCGCGTCAGCTATAAAAGCGTGCTCCTCAGTTTTTCATTTAAAATGAACAAATTCCTCGCAGCGTAATTGTGACTCTCGCTATGAGCTCTATAAAGGGGCATAAAGACTAAGTACAATGAATGTACAACGAGCAATAAACGAACTAAGTAACATTAAACGCGACTGAATAAAAAAGGATGTTAAAAAGTTTTCATACGAATACTGCAGACCGTTTGTCCTATTTTTTAAAAGAGCACCCGGTTTCCTGAAGGGTGGAATATGTTATCATACATTTGTTACGGTATAAAATGTTTTTCAGCTACAAACCATACGCGAGTTTTAAATATAAACGGATACACCGTTTAAATTAGAAAATGGATTTTTCTGGTGCATCCAATTTTACGTACACAAAAGTTAGGAATGTTATGAATAACTAAAATACAATGTTAAAATTTATTCTCAAGCACAAATTTATAGTGAAATTTCATTAATATATTTAAATGTATTTACCTATCCCGAAAATGTATTGTCTCATAACAAGACCTAATTTAATTAACGTTATTCTTTATACTAAATTTTCACTTTATACTTGTGTATAAGCATAAATACTGATAATTTGTGTATTCTTATAAATAGCAACATTCCGTATCCTACATATATTATGTCCAGTGCATGTTACGACTAGTTTAAATTCGCGTAGCCGGTTACATTTCAGATTTGGTACATTAAACTTTATACGGATGTCGCTAAATTGGACCGCCGGCTAGTTTGTTCTTCGCCAAGTTTTTTCCTGTCCGAGAACCGAGCGAATGGCCACGGACTGGGTAATTGTGTTAAAACTTTCATCAGAAAGTGTGAAAATTTTCTGAAAACGCCGAGGCCAATGTTACCGCAGCACCTACAACTTTAATTTGTTTTAAAATTGTCAGCGAAAATACAAGGAGTATATTTACATTTTGGATTGCAATAATAAGGTGAGTATGATAATGTTGTTTAAAATATTTCCGGGTCGTTGCAAAACATAATAAAGGTTTAATTGAGATTTTAATTTTGCATGTTTGTATCTTCCTTAAATACATTTCATTCTGCAAGTATCATCCATACTTAATATTATAAATGCAAAAGTAACTCTGTCTGTCTTTCTTTCCATCACGCTAAAACTACTGAACCGATTAGAACGAAGTTTGGTACACAGATGGTATTGAGCCTGAGAAAGAACATAGGGTACTTTTTAACTGGATAAAAGGGTTAAAAGGGGAAACGGGGTTCAAAGTTTATATAAAAATCCACTAGGACGGAGTCGCGGGCAGCATCTAGTCACCTATTGTATTATCTTAACAAAACTAAGCCCTCCAATAAGAAAATACGCTACAAACATAACGAATAGCAATTAAAGCAACGTAATTTAAGAATAACATTTAACAAGGATCTCGAAGGCATACAGAGACGTATGATGTACCAGCGGGGCGCCTCCTAATGACGTGCTAACATACATTTAAATATGTATTTTTAAATTACTCCGAATGAATTAGAATAATTTAAAGAAAAGGGCCTTCGATCGTGAACACAATTTAATTTTAATTAATGATATAACATTTTTCGCACCTTCAGCTATAATTATGTGTGAACGTATTTTAATAATAGTACATAATATACATTAAATTACTTGTGTATATTTATATTTAAAAATATGTTTTACTTTGATTGCAGATTTTTATGACACTACTCACTAAAAATAACCACGTAATAAATTATCTTGCAGTCCAATCACAAACAATGACTGATTCGCTAGAAAAAATATTTAAGCTTTCACTTAAGAGCTGTACGTACCTACTTGTCGTCAGAACAAACACTCGGAGATTATCACATCGTGGGAAACGAATCAATATTTGCTTTTTTAACAGCAAAAGTGCATACCGGAGGAGAACCCGTTACATAACGTACGTACACGTTGAACAATTGCTAATGCTATTACACACTACGTTCGAGAGCGACCAATTAGCCGGGTCGTTAAAATCTTACAACTAAAAACATATGAATAATTGATGAAGCGTTTAATGCGTCGGCTTATTATGACGCATTACGAGAACGGCCGAGGAGCATCCATTATCGCTGAATATTAAAGATGAGTTAGTGAGATGAAACGCTCTTGGGACATGTATACATTATCGAGTTATATTGGGTAATGAAAGACTGTGATAAGGAATTTGATTCGCAGGTCAATCGTCGGGGGAGTTGGGAACGTTATTGATTCGAAACTCGCCGTTTATTATCGTTCTTCGGAGAAGCTATAGAGTACCTATTTAATATTGCATTACTTTAGCTACATTTTAACGTAAAAGCTTTTTAAAGTTATAATTATTATTAGGCAAAATTAGATTTCATTCATAAGCTTTTTAAAAATGGAAAAAAAACAATGAGGTTGCCATAAATAAATCAGTTAACAACTAAACATTACACATTCTTCATAGCCACGACCCTTGTTTATTATTGGTATCAAACCATAATTACATATTTCAATTATTTTTTACTCTTAAATGAATAACGTCACACAAATTATCTTTACAGGTTACAACAATATTATCGACAATATCACAGTTAAACTCATCATGAAATTAACTCCAAATGTTAAGTCCAACACTCCGTTAAGTTTACAAACCAAAGCCAAAATTGTGTCCACAACAGGAATATAAAGTGAGTTACTTCAAACACATACACACACAAGGCGGCGCCAAAAAACTCTATAAAAAGCGCTCACACCGCGCTATCATACTCGTGACACGTCCGCTCTTTCAAACGGAAGTTATTATTACGAAAATACATGCAAATTGCCAGCTCACTGGAAACAACCCTTACAATATCAGTTTTTGTTCTCGCCGGCCGAGTCATTTGCATCTTATTATTGGAACGTTTTAGTGGATAACACGAACAATTTCAATCGTACACGCGTTGCGCGCTCGCTTGAATATGAATCTCCCAAACCTCTCTATCTGTGACCATTGATCATGATAAATACTCGATCTTACCACTATCGTGACATGTAACATGTTTTGATGTTAATAACTGCTTTATATCATTTAATTATACACTAATTAATAACTCGTGCCATCGTACGAGATAAAAGAAGAATGAGCTGTGACAGTGTTTGAACTGTAATACGAGTAGATAAAAAGCTCCGCATTGCCTTCATAACATACCTAATCATTTCATGAAATTCATAAGTATCAAAAATGCATACTAGTATACATATCCACTAAAATTTTTAATCATCACCTCATCACCAACTAACCAAAGTGCGATTACCCGAAGCCAACAATAGTACCTATACCTTATTACGGGTACATAAAGTAGATAGTCGCATGTCGTTTTAAAGTTAATGTTAATGAAGTTATCGAAAGTGGTAATAAGATGAAGTGCATGGCGGGGCGTAAATCACGCGTTACGCGGCGCGGGGTGCACTCGTGGGAGATTAATTGCCGCGGGAATTGGACCGCGGCATGCGTGTACGCATATTAGTAGTCGTCGGATTAAGGATCGGTGTAACGATACATTTAGGGAGTTTTAAAAACAAGATTTAGAACAAAAAAAGGCCGACTTAACCGGCTTCCTTGTTAATTTTCTCCGGGATGCCGTCATCAAAATCTGCTTTCATAAATATTTCATAAACTCATACAATATTTCTATCGTAACATAAAATAACCGTTAAAATCTTCATTCATTGACTTCATTGAAGAACCTCCTTTTTTTAAGTTTACCGATAAGGATAATATGTATAATTGTACCTGATTGTCCACCTTCAAATTTTGTAGTTTTGAATCTAGCCGTTAGCAGTGACCTGACCTTCGTATAATAATATAATAATTAATCACTAATAGATAGTTTTTGAATTTTAATATTATATATATAAAATGTTATAAAATGCATCTAAATTTTTATTTTCTTCAACACAAAGTCATACAATAATGACGCTCGTTGCCAATATTTTAATATTGGTCTATCAAATAAACATACACATTTCCATAATAATAACAGCACCTTATTTACAACTCGACAAGAATATATTATTCTGAACACATTCGCAACAAATACACACTAACGCTGAGGCGAGTTATTAATTTGTCTTGTTTATTCAAAACACGACTTAATATTTATGTGTTCGCGCAAACCCTTTTTACACTTTATATACAGCAATAACAATTAACCTATATAATATAAATAATTTATATCACAACGCGTAAAACGAAATTCTTTACCGGCTGTAAAGTCTGATATAATTTGTATGATATTTACGTAGCCCATAATATTTGGAACAGAGATTAAACAAAGATTAAACCGCAAATTCGCGAGGCCAAAACACCCAAAAATTTCTGCAGACTAAAGTTTATCCGTCATAACTTTATTTCATCGCAAAACAGCGATCGTTACCCAGAAGCGTTGATAACTTACTTGCAATACAACTTTAGTTTTACCTGCGTAAATGCTTTACGCGATTATATTTTAAATGTCAGGCTAGGGCTGTCGATCTTTCGTTTTAAATTTATTGTATGGCCTCTTTTTTTACAATAACTTAAATATATCTTAACAGATAGATCCATGCCTACGTAAACATTCCCAATAGTAATTCTTCCCTTTATTATATTTATAGAGTAGGCAAGACCCTGTATACATATTGTACAATCAGGAGAATCTTCTGCTAAGAGACACGAAATAACATATTATACGAAACACATAAACTACATTTTTGAGATATCGATCTACTTACTATGGTATTGAAGTACAAATTTAAAAAAAATATGTTTTCTTAATCATCCAAACAAATTTATTATAGTTATTTTATGTGTTTATTTCTATCTTCTCCTTGTCTAAAACACCTGTATAATCATAACATTTTCTATAAAAATATTTTAATTTGTATAACCATAATTCAAGCCAGTTCCTTGAATCAGAACAAACCATCTCAAAAGCTCGGCGCAAGAAATAAAATAAACCTTGAAATACGAACTTAATTACCGGACACATTTATTATCGTTGAGCTATATAAAAATAATAACGATTAAAAATCTAAATGAACTCTTCACACCCTCAAACGTGCATTATAAATTAAAATAAGAGCCACAAGCTGACATATATAAGTCATTATAATAAATATCTCCGTATATAATTCCACAGACAAGATGCAAGTAACTGATGACTTACAAGCAAATTAACTTACCATTTGTAGACACAACTACAGAAGCGGTTTTAACTTGTATCTACTACATATATTTCATACTTTTTATAATAAAACGACGCTCGTCTTAAACCTGTCGAATATTAACGGTTATGGATTTTCTACTTTTTACGACCTGCCTATGACCAATTGATAGGCATCGCGAATTTAATTTATTGTGTGATTAGAAAAAATAAGACGCCATAAAATCTTAAAAGCAATACGATCGTATAAATATGTAGGCATTTATGACGGCGTTATAAGCGGCTAATGAGCCGACTAGTTTTCGTGATCGCACGTTAACTAGACGAGTACTTATTTTACCAACATCCTATACAAAACGAATAATAGTTTTTTATTTAATAATTATATTAATTGCGCTATAATTATTTAAATAATCGCTGAGGCTAGCACGATAAGAAAAATAACGAGAATAATATCACAATAAAAAAATGGTTTTTAGAAAATCTTCACCTCATGCTATGTCCTACTAATATTATAAATGTGAAAGTTTGTGAGAATGTATCTATGGATCTATGATTGTTATTTTATCACGCAAAAACGACTGAATCCATTTAGTTGAAATTTAGTATGTAGATAGGTGATACCTCGTATTACCACATAGGTTACTTTATATCCCGGTATTGCGCCGGTAACGGAAACAATGCGGGTAAAACCGCGAGACACAGCTAGTGATATTATAAGTACATATGTCATCAATATATCTATATACTATATAATATATTTCATGCTGATATACAAAATAAGACGAAAACTAACTCGATTAATAACCAATAATTTTCATACGACAAACTATAAATTATTATTTATTATCATAACGATATTCCTTATTTGACGCGAGCACGTCTAGACGAACTTAATTAAAAGCTACATTACCTACATTTTATCGCGTGAAATTGTCGTCACCAAAGGGCACCATTTAATTATGCTCATTGACTTAAACATAGTCGTACAAAAATGTATTCGCTAGTCGAATATGGTAACTATGCACCAATATATGGAATAGTCGTGTCGAACTAAAAGCTGTACTTAACACAGGAATGAACACACAAAAACTTCGTGATCAGTCAGTTGTTCTTGTTAATCATACTCCAAATAAAGGATAGATCTCATACATTATTCATTTGCTTAAACTTTAAAGGTTTGTATACACTTTACTAGAACAACAAACTTCACAATATAACTCATATTAAACTAAGCTATTAAAATTTCGCCAATCAATATTAAAATATGCGAGGTATAATTAAACGATAATCTTTCGTAGAAAAAATATAATATAGATATTTTATTTAAAAACGTTAGTTTAAAAGAAGAACTTGTTTTTTTTCTTATCTTTATCGTCGATAATTATTATTTTATTAGACATAACTCATCTAGATTTAATGATCAATTCATAAAAGTTACAGGTTTATGTACTTCAGATAATATTCAAATGTATCTTTGATATTATCTAATGAAGATAACAACAACGAGAAGAAATCCATCCACATTACACTATGCAAAAGCACCATAGTATCAATTTATCACTGCAGTATCATGGACATAATTCATGACAACGATTAAAAAGTCAAAGCAATCGCATATCACTCAAAAATCGACCGGACAACTTCATCGCAGCTCAGCACGCAGCACGCTGCTCTCCGAACATTTCCCATAAATCCATCACACTAACCGTAAACAGATAAACAAAAACACATGTTTTCAAAATCAACACCATCAAATCTTAATTAAGAACACCGTGTGAGCGACACCGTCCGTATATTATCAGGTTACATTCAGATATCGGTGGATGAGCTTGATTTATGCGCGCCAACAACATTAAATTACATCTGGATCGAACATCGCCATAAATTACTATTCGCATTGTAAATCTGCCGCGTGTATCGACGGTCAAATCATGGAGGCAAACTGTATCATTCATCGCCATCAATGTTTGCGTGCTCTATTGAAGTCTATCGCATGTAACGCCCGCGCCGCGTTTTCAGTATACGCACTCTTGTATGAATGTCGATACACGTTTGTTATAAAAATATTTATTCGATTCGGGTTTGAAAAAAAATCAGTTAGCATACGAGTGCAGTGAGTGCTCAAACAGATTCATTTAAAGTGTAGTAAGCGCAGCTTTATATACTTTTTGTATTGAGACATTAAAATTATATAAATCTTTTGTTTTAATGACACAATTATCCTTCTATAAGAATGATGTGAAAGGATTTGATTAGCAGGATTAAAATAAAAAAGGGTGTTAACTCGAACGAGTTACTCGGACTGTCCCAAATTCCTTAATCTTAGCCGTATATCAGTCCCTTTATTGTTCTTACAGCCATAAAACCTAAACCTACATCTTTTCCGGGTAACATTAATGCATCGTAAAATAAATCTAAATAAAAAGTTAATTAACGTTGTTATAACTGTTAACGCACATAAATATATGACCGTTATCGACAATGTCTAGAACTTAAATTTAATTCCTCGTATATTTCTTGTTAATCGATAAACGTTATAAGGCGAGGCTCTATAATTTCCTATACAACAATACATCGTTGCAGCGTTAACAAATAATACGTATAATCCGACCATGTTTTCGTCTAAGCCTACACTTGGCATGTACAAGGTCCCAGTGAACATTCTACGTGTCATTATGTCTTGTATGTTACCTTATAAAGTTAAGCTCAAAAACCTGTATTGTATTGTACTTATATTTACCAACTTAATAAGACGTATCTATTTATTACACTTTTAGTTTTTGTAATTTTTTTAAACATTCCTCTGTAAGTAATAAGATCAAAACGAAAACGTCTCTCATCTACCCTGACATGACTTCGAATCTTTAAATCTTACAGTGACCTTTAGCTTGTCATACTCAAGCTTGCAGAGCCTACAAATCGGTGACCGTTAAAAATAAATTATAAATAACGAGCTAGCAATAAACGCTGTTCGCGGGCCGGCACCGCGGCCAGATAAATCACGGGAACGCCGACTGGCGTTAGGCCTCTTACATCTGTCAGGTACACTTCAATACTCAATTAGTTCGATGACCAATAAAACTGTATTTCCTTACTTAATTTCACTATACTCTGAGTTGAGGATGAAACAATATATATCTACGCTTAACCGAACGGATATCAGATGACGACGCGGACGTTTGTCGAGTAGAGACCGCTGTTTTGTATTCTGTAGGAATAATCTTAATACTAAAGTGTATATCCCCTGTTAAACATTTTTTATTGTCTAAGTGGCTTACACTCGTATATAACTAAAAAGACGTAGGGGCTATTTAGCCAAATATAAATATATAGCTGCCTCAGTCCGGAATCCGATATCGGCCGCCCGTACCATAGCCGTTCATGCATAGCCGGCCTTAGTTTGACTATTACCAATGGGAAAACTGATGGACTATCTATAACAATTTTTATTGCTTGTTACTCATGCGAGCGTGTGTGAACATAAAATTATCGCGTTGGTACTTAGCGCTCGGGCCGACAGCAATCATGAGATCTCAATTCGTCGATACATTTGCGAAATGCAACGGGCGAAAGTTATAATCTGTGAGATCATTATGGAAAAATTCTAAGGTAATATTTCGTCTGACGCCACCTATACTTTAGTAAATCAATATAAATGTTAGTTTCTTACGAATGTACAGTTATTATTTGAACAATTTCTATAGATATAAGTAAGCCTATATATATTGTAGATCCATTAAGGTCAACAGCAAGATATTTTGAGTGTTAAAGAGTGCATAATTTACGTTGTTGAAGACTATGTAGGTTTTATGACGAGACATCTTAACTGTCACTGGCAATAACTGTTTTTACATAATTAAATTCACTAATAGATAATATTATTTTTCATTCTATTGATTTCATAGCACATTTCATAAGTCCCGTTTACCCGTTTATCAATGGAACATTGACAAAATCAAACAAACGCTATCAGTGCGAATCGCAGTCCCGTTGCTAGTCAACACTGATAACATTAGCGCCTTATTATCGTTTCACACCTGAGGAGCGATTTAAAGAACGCTATCGAGCAGCTGCCTTGCTAATTGTTTACATCTCGACAAGGCCGCTGCAAACAGGATAAGCAAATCACGAAGGTGTTATTGTGTTAACCGACGCGAGTGCTTTTCAACACCTACCAATTATCACCTCTCTGATATCTACATTTTGCGTTCAAACGTATAAACGATTACTTCCGACGATAAGTTATAATTAAGCCGTAGTAAGCCGCTCGAATTATATTCAGAAATTGTTTCCACATCGTATCGGATAATAGTGCTTTATTACTATAGACAAGATAATCGATTAATACTGGGTGGCGCGTGCTTGAGAAATCGACAAATTCGTTTCAAATCGAGAAATGTATAAATAGAGATACACTATTTAGTTATTATAGGTATGCAAAAATGTCCTCCGTTTCATATATTTTTTATAATAGCATTGAAGCAACCTTCATTTCTAAAGAAACAATTAATTTAATAATGACAAAAATACTAGTCCAGTATGCATTACCCCATTATACCATTCTTGTATATTATGTTAAACGATAATTATTTACATTCACAGGATGTTAAACTTAAAAGAAAAATAACACTGTATTGTTAAAACAATTATTTAAAAAACAAAATTAAAACGTACCAGGCTTTTAAATAAAACGTAAAATTGGTATAATTTTGATAAGCTTAAAAAAATAACCTTGTTTTATAAAAATGTTTCAACATATACGCCTATCGTATCCATGTTATCAATTACCAAGAAATGGTCGTACGAAATGTTTGCCAAAAATTTGAACACACTTGAAGCGAGCCATTCGTCAAACGAATACATAGTTGGAGTAACTCGCTTCTGGAGTCAGCCCTTAGGCATGACTCGTGACCTATTTGGCATTAAACGGGAGAAATAAATTATTATGCATTACATTACATTCGTAGTCTTTCTTGAAGTCATTCCCGTTTAATTGAGAGGCGGAGTTTGCTAAGCGAGTACGAAATTATTTTAGCCAAGAATATGAGGTTGAATATGCAAATGGGTTCGTTATTTTAAGAAGAGAAACTTATTCTTGTAAGTTGCTTGAATTAAAATAAGAGCCATGACCTTTTATAATATTATACTTAAGTGTCACAGCTACAATTTGTGCATTGCTGAAAATCGGCAGCCATTAAAGAAATAGCACATATCAACAACGCATGGAATAATAAATTCAATATAAAACCCAGTACCTACCAGGCGACGACTTCTCGAGCGACGGTCCCAATCATCGAATTATCTTCAATGCAACGCGATCCTTTAATAGCGGCTCTTATTTACGCGTTCTTGAAAAATAGCGACGGCATTTCATTTAACATTGTAAGTGTAAATAATACCAGAGAACCGGTTCAAGCCGTGCGTATGGAATATTAACTCTGACATGCTCTTGTTATTGCTATCAAGTTATTTTATGACGCGTCAGATGCGAAATGAGTATTTTAATAGCCAATTATTCGAGCACTTATGTGTATTACAAATTTATATCAAACATTTGTTTTAAACCAAACAATTTCTCATTAATGCAAAATTATTTACTAGCTTTCTTAAATATTAAAAATTATTATTTTTTAAGTATTTCCATAAAGGTTTAATAGCAATGGAATGTGTATAGTTATGTCAGCCATTTAAAACAACATAGAACTGGCAAAAAAGAAACATAATACGAGATTGAAATTAAATTTGGACCAGACAAAGTTATAAGAAGTAACTGAATAGCGCGATGAAATAATTCTGCGAATGAAATAAATCTGATTATGGCGCAGACAGCTTAGTTTAAAAAATAAACTTTTTAATCTTTTAAAAGCTCTGAATAAGTGGAATATTGTTCGTTTTTCTCCACAACTATTCTTAGTGGGCGATTGAAATGTTAAACACTGGTAAAATCGTGTGGGTTTACTTACTTTGTGAAAATAACTAAATATCAATTCTATGTAGACTAAAATGAAACTTTATTGAAAAGTAAATACCTCTCAAAGAAAATATTATAACTTTGATATTGTACTTTCAATAATGAACTTTAAGTTTTATGCGAGTTTAAAAATGTTATTTGATTATAATTTTATTATAGTTATATCAGACAAATATAAATAAATCTGATGTAACTAATATTAATAAGATAGATCATAATTTTACTATCGTTATATGACTTTTGAAGCTGATGGCCTTGAAAAGCTGATGGTTGTTGGTCAGGTCGATGGTAAAAGATCACGCGGTCGCTCACCTACTCGCTGGTCAGATCTCGTAAAGAAGCTCACCGGCCTACCAATAACTGAAGCTATGAAGACCGCCAAGGACAGGCAGACATGAGACAGAGAAGTCTCGTGCTAACTGGACACGACCTTCAGAAATGAAAACGCCGAATAAGAAGAAGATATGACTTTTATAGTTGTAAATAAGCTTATAAAATACAACAATCAGTTGACATTATAAAATATTTACTGTCAAAACTTCACATGTCTTAAGCAATACCTACCCGGTCTTTTGCAAATAACAGAAATTCCCAATACGACCCTCATATAAGGTATTAGTATTGTAAATCTCTACATAGTTACCATTAAAGGGCCTTAAAGGACGCGATGTAAACAATGATTTTCTAGTTAGTAAAGCCCTAAAGTATACAGATACGATCTCATAGAATAACAATTTACAACACGCATTTGCTCTTTACAAGTTTCTCAACAATATGTGAATACTACTAACATTACTCTAAGTATAGTAAGTGCAAGAATGAAAGTATTGATTTAATATATAATACTTTTACTATATTTTATCTTGTTCTTTTTTCCTTTTTCTGTTATATTAAATAGTCTTGTTTAAACTAAATTATTTACTATATTAAAAATAATTGGAAAATATAATAATATAACGCCACTTTAGCTGACTCAATTATAACGTCTTAACGACATATTTCTTTACTTTTTACAGAAATGTGATTATTTCATGCGTCATAACTCATATTGCGTAAATTGTTAACTTGTTTATTATAACTGAAATATTACGCCAATTTAGTTGACTCAATTATAACGTCTTAACGAGATATAATTTCTTTATTTTTTTTTTGTTATAACTATAAAACAACGAACTGGCCCAATGCGACTTCTTTCAGGCTATACCCATCTTGCTTGTACACTCCTCACCTAACATTTTTAACCCTTAAGAACCAACCAGTACTTCAAGGAATATTCTTAAAGAATTATCAAAATTCGTTCAGCTGTTATGCACTTCGCAACACATTGGCGATTCATTTTTTTATATAGAAACATTTACGAAAGCATTCACCATCACCAGCAAATGTATGTTTTAAGTTTCAACACATCAACACACGTCTTCCCTTTAATTTTTAAACAGCGTAGAAGCATTAAAATCGGAACGCATTTATCCCATCTCGCCCTAAGAAAGCACTTCAGTATTCTACATAATTCGCTCGCGAGGATGCCCTGACGCGCCAATTAAATACCAATTGGTTGGCAGTTCAAATAAATTTATTTTACGCTCTCTCTTTTATCTTGTATCGCGAATTGTTCTTAACAATTGCGACACGACATATTTACACTCGACTCGGGTGAATTATGCGAGAGGAACACTCGTATTTGCATTGTTTCTATGAATCATTCCCGGCGAGGCGTTATAAATCAATCGAC
The DNA here is from genome assembly GCA_018238005.1 of Eurema mandarina. Lineage (NCBI taxonomy): Eukaryota > Metazoa > Arthropoda > Insecta > Lepidoptera > Pieridae > Eurema > Eurema mandarina. The sequence goes on from DWAJ01000440.1 coordinate 17,603, forward strand.
GCTATATTCAGAACGGGAAGATGGTTATCCTTCCTGATGCGGAAATTTTATGTTATATTTATTGTCGTTGTTATTACTTTTGTCAGTGTATTAGACATTCTATTACCTTATTTATATAAATTATTATTTGGAGTATAATAATGGTATTTTTATATAATTGTTAAAATGAACATTCTACTAAAAGTTTCAAAGCACATTACTGTTACATTAAACTAAGCAAGTTAAATCTGATGTGTTTAATATTAATAAACCTTGAATCATTTTGAAGAAAGATAAAGACATAAATACATTCAAAAGAATTCTATTTGAATTTGCATGCAAGTTTAAAGGGCTCATAGATTGCGCATACGGTTCACTCCAGCTACAGACGTCGATGCGAAATGCATTATATAGTTTGTGAGTGACAGTGCCACTTTTCCACATTTCCACTGAGGAAGCCCTCAGGGATTCAAACGATGCGTTCAACGTTCTACGTTCTATACCAATCTATCAGCTACGTCATTGTATATACAATTACATTGCACCTTTCTGAAAGCAACATCATGGTGACGTCACCGTACTGTTTATGACGTCTTATATTTACGCACGTATTTAAACGGTATATGTATAACTACTACTACCATGCATATTTTTAAGCAAATAAGCTCGTTTAATAATAAGTCTAGTTTATTTAAAATGACCATGTTAATGCTTCTCCGATTGCATTTAAGAGCATTAGCATTAAGTACGGCAAAACTTGTAAATCGCTGTATTAGCGTAAGCCTTCAATGCGCGCGATAGACGCAAATGCATGCGTCGCGTCGTTAAAATGTATTTTCGAATTTGGAAATTGTGTTTCGCGAAGAGGATACAATAAATAACTGAAGGGTCGCGTTAACGAAGCGGCCCGCGGGACGCGAGGAACAATAAAGTAAATACTCAACGAGAGAGAATGTATAAAACACGTAACTCGAATAAAATTCCGAGAGCACCTTCTGAGGCTGAGTCGAATCTTGTAAGAATTGTAATTTTGTATTAACGTAGAGTGTGGCGGAATTTGTATGATACTATTAGTTTTAACCGAATTATGGTTGTTATTGGATATTTACACGAATTCAATATACGTATAGAATATATTATAGTAAGACTGCAATGCGCAAAGAATTTTAGTCTAAGCACAAGCAAAACAAAATGCGAAATGGGTACAGTCAGCACATTTGCAACGGAACTTTGACTATTATTCCTATTTATATTTTCTGTGTAATGAACACTGAAAACAACTGAACGCAAGGACTTCATGAAACCAAAAAAAAACTTACTGCAGCCTAGGTGTGCCATCGTGTTCTAGGTGGTTTATATTAATACGTAAATACAAATAAATTTAGAGCCATTCAGCTCTTTTAGGCTGCCAAACATAACGACCAACCCTAGTCTTTAGTACCTAATATTGTCACTAGTTATCGTCGAATACAAAACCTCTTATTTCTTAGTAAAATTGAATAGGGTTCCCCTAATCCATTCTTCGCTGCTGCCAGTCCACATATCTTCGCAAATCAGCCCGATGCACCGACTCGCCGACGAAATGATTTGCCCCCATATCAAAGGATGGAATCCCTTATAAAATTACCGCACCGTAATAGGCGCCCAAGTATTTTCGGCAAGATCATTGATAGCTTTATCATACCGTTTTAATCTTTCGCTTGTTATTGCAAGTTTACAACGTGGCCCGTATGTAATTCTTGGAAACGATTCATTTACTGCCCGAGTTTATTAGTTTCCTTGCTTGGTCTTTTAATAAAGATTCAAAGAAAAAACAAGAATTAACAGGTTTAATATAAGCATGGAATGTTCAAGTTTATATACTAAAATTAAATATTAATCTTAAAAAAATAATTATTTACATAAACTCTGCATACATAGGTCACAAATTTAAAAGGACCGACGCAATTTTACATGTCTTCCTACGAAAAAGGTTGATCTTACCACAAAACGTATTTACAGATATTCGCAGATTTTTTTCAGAAATGTATGACCATATTCATCACAAACCAGTTGAAAATCGATTACGTATCCATACTAGTATAGCTTTTCATATCAAAAATATATACAGTAAATTTATAAAAAAATAAGGAGATTTTTGTCGTTGAATACAGCAAGTGATTTCGTAAATTATAATGTATAATTTTCAGAGTTTGTATTTAGTAATAAGCCCGTCGCTTAGTAACCAGTCAAAATAACATTTGCATATAGTTATAGTTTACGAATAATTTTGTGAAAAAAACGATTTACTAATCTTACAATTAAAATCAGAAATCGAACACAACAAAATCGAAATCATGTGATAAATATCGTTTCAAGTAAACGCACGACTCGTTGCTACTCAATTAGATATGCGTATTGGATAGCGATACGCGACTCATAGGTTTATTATTTATTCCCAACTTTAAATAATAAAGCACTATCGTAATCTCATAGTTAATAAGGCCCGATGAGAACCTGATTTAAGCTCGCCACTTGTAATTGAAAACCTCATAGTATTTATTCGAAATGCAGTTAGCTTATCGCGACTGTTTATGCGTCGGCCTACACAAATTTTAAGCGTTCCGTCGCACGGACTGAATATTTCGATAAGTTTGCCACAGATTCAACAATTTCATTTATAAATGTGTTCTCGTTTGATAAGTTACATAAACTAAAACTTTGAAAATGTTTCCATGCTATGAATGGACAGAATTATTTATTTTTTATTTTGTTCAGTTATATGTAAGAACTCATCAGGTTTCTAACATTTAATTATGTCAATAACAAGTATCTGGTCTCATCAATCTACTCATTTTAGTACAATGCTCTAAAATAAAACACAATATTTAAATACAATGTGCTATAAGTTTGCGAGAAATATTTTGTAAAATTTCGTCGATAGTTTTTTTCATGACTTATAGAACAACTCTAACTAAAGGGATTAGAAATGTAATAAAAATAAATGAGACATAATAAAAACAAAAATATTTACCGCCCAACGTGGGGCTCGAACCCACGACCCTGAGATTAAGAGTCTCATGCTCTACCGACTGAGCTAGCCGGGCTTGTGTGAGACTGACGAAAATAGTTTTTTTAATCAACACTAGCGATGAAACTTCATAATACATATTACATATATTATACACGAATATCTAGAGACCTCGTTTGCTATGTTATTTTTATTCACGTTTATTTATGCTCTACATATCTTCTATCTGCTATTTTACCACGTAGGTATTTATCGCACTATATTTAAAAACCTTTACTGTTATTATACGGAATACTATAATAGAATTGTCAACTAGACATACGTACTAAAAATAAACGTCTCCACGAACAGTAGTCACTAGTCAGCACCCACACTTCACATCTCACCGCGTCTGAAGAATCGACGTGAAATGATGGCCACGTCCTATTTGAATACGCAACCAGTCTATCCTATTAGACTGCTTAAGTTGACAACTTAAGCCTCTCACTTTAAATGGACCGTGCAATAATATCACTTGTTGCCCGTTCCCAACGTACAAGGGCGGGACACGGATAATTTATAGTTTCGACTTTATAATTCATTCCTTACCATCGACTGCCGAGCTATTGTATTATTGGACACTTTAGCGTGCAAATGGTCGCCGTATTTTATTCAATAACACCGTGAACGCTCCTTAGGTGCGGATGGGTTAATAGTAGTTTCGTACTTTGGCAAATAACGATTCCAATGTATCTATGTGAATCGGCAATATGTCGGTTATTTCGGTCTTACAAGAAAACGCCGACTACTTACTTTAAACAAAATACCTTGATCTTGGTCATCTTGCAATAAATTAACAAATTTATTCTAACAACGTGGCTATGTAATAACAAATGTTTACCTACACCCTACAAGTGTTAAATATTTTTACTTACTTAAAATTCTCGAGATTTTTAACTTATTGGCGTATCACGTTTACCTGAAAAAGAAATCATTATTTTAGTCATCATATTTATACGGAATTGCTACTTGTTCTATTAATTTTTAAAAACCATTTCACTCCAAACCTACATTTCAGTAAAAACTGCTTAACTACATTTTACACGATTCTATCAAGAAATTTGTCTTCTTATTAGAATTAAATTCTCAGTATAAACTCAACCTTTTTACGTTTGATATTTATTAAAAGTCATAAACAAAAATGCCGCCTCGATAACCTACTAAGCCGAAGGACTCGATGCCAAGTCGCCCGATGCTATCTGCAGACTTCCTATCAACAGATCTCATCGCGATACGCGGACAGCTCAGTCGCTGCCTTAATGCATATTAAAAATGCAACAAAAAATATGTCGTATCTCCGATAAAACATCGATTAGAATATATTTAATCAATCTCATGGTACCTACTCTAATATTATTTCAAATTCTATGTAAGTACAGTATAATTGGAATTACCTACATTTATTGTAGTTGTTGACCACAATTTATATTAGAACAACATAGTATGGTTATATTATTTTCCAAATGTAACGTTTACATACGAATATAAACCAAAAGGACTAAAAACAAATGCACGTACAGCAATAAATTACACATCATTGTTACAAGAAATACAAAGCTAAGCTTAATTTATACTTGCGAATAGCCATATAACAACCTCCCTTCCTAGACAGAGCTTATATCTTTATGAATTGGCTTATCTCATACTCATAGAACGAGTTAATAATAGTCGCTTGGCACGAAGGCGCTGAGCAAAAAATAGCTAAATATATAAAGGGACACGCAAGATCGGGCGTCGTAAGTAATGAGTCGATTCTCACCCGGCCATCGATTGCGAGCGTTATCTCAATAAAGAGCAACAGACTTCATTACCACGTTGACACGGCGGAATCATAAATTGTGGAACCCCGCCGCGGCCCGCACTCCAGCCCGCTCCTGCACCCCTGGTACCTGCCCGCATTACTTTTTGCCATTCCAATTGTTTTTGGTAGAAACCCCATAAACCGTAACGGCCAGATCACTGATACGAGCGCAGGTGTCGCCCTTCACACCCACCGAGTTAATTACAACATTTTTAACAAAAGGAAATTGTTATAGAGATACTGCCAATCGCGCAAATGATAGGCGTGCAGCTGCTGCGCTGTGAAAAGTCAAAATTTGTTTGCGTAATTACAGTTTCATTCCCTGTTTAACTCAATAACAAAATCACATAGAAGTAAATAAAGATTTATGATACCAGATATAATTTATGTGAAAAATTAATTCACATTTATCAAGTCCAAATGGGCAAAAAGTGCAATGATGAATGACAATACTAATATCTCGCAAACAATAAAAAAGCGTTCCACTCACAATGCATTACGTTTATTTCTATGGTTCCACTGAGGTATCCAATTTAATGGAATCATGACAGACGACTGAGATAAGAGGACGTGAAACATACAAAGAAACTTAATTTTACAGCCGCGATAAAACATATTCATTCATCAATACGAAGACGGTGCGAGCATTCGTTTCTAACAGGTAACCATAAAAATGAATGCGTGTAATTCGAAGCGTCGAATTCAACAGCAGTAACTGTCGTCAACGAGCGCCAAGTACATAAAATATCGTATCCAGAACTTACAAACATGGGAAGTCATTAAAGCAACCGGCATGGCACTTAGGCAACTCCTATATAGCCGTCTGGCCAAGCATAAAGATCAATATCTGGGTGGCTCGTTGCCAAATCTTTTTAATATCGTCCCAGTCTCAAATGTGAAGTGGTTTACAACGATAACAGCTAAAGAGTTTCGTGAGCAGTTCACGAATCGTTCACATCGATGATATCGAGCACCTGTTCAATATAAATATACCTATTGATATACAATGGCTATAGCTTTAGTTTCGTGCTCAAATATAAAATATCTGCCAACTGCATTTGAACAGTGAATCTTCAAATGAGCTCATTCAATCGGTGACCATTTTACACAATTATTTCCACAAGTGCTTCTCTAGACATTAATCACGATCACGTATAGCTGACCGTGGCTATCTATAAGCCGCTAGTTAAATCTTATTGTGAGGCACAATGGGAAATAATGGGCACGGTACGGCACCCTTGCAGCACTTTTGAGTTAGCTGATAAATTTCTACCGTTTAAGTTCCGCGGACAACTTTTAATGAGTGCTGTATGGTTCGCTTTAAGCATTGTCCGGCAGTTTGGTGTTAATTTGAGTCGACATGGGGAACGAGCACTTCATTCAATGTTAAGCATAGCGCTGTTTCAGTTTTTTGTTCGATTAAACCCTCGAACTAGAAAACTTGATTAACTTAGATATGAAGTTTCGCCTTTAGAACGATAGCTTCATTCCAGCCAGCTAACAGCTAAATCTCTAAAATATGTATGTAGTACAAGTATAAAATTGCCTATTCAAACAATTATTTATATTGTATTGTATTAACAAGATCTTACAAACACACACACACACAAAGAGCATTAATATATCTTTGTACATTCACGAATTGTTGCAGTTTATCGGCGTAATAAGTCATCCTTATTCAGAGAACACTACCTCAAGACGTAAGTCCTACAGAAGGCAGAACAACCGAATATGGAGTTTGAATTTATTGATCTTACCTACATACATTACGTTAAACCAGCATACATTGGTATAAATATAGTTTTTATATGTAAGTGTTAACTTACTTCAGTAATGACACGAATCATTGAAAACAATTTATTTTTATAGAACTTTACAATCAACAAATTAAGAATAAATTTTCGCTGCAAAACCAAAGCTTGTTTTAATACTTTTAAGGACAAATATCTGAATTTCTAAAAGTTCTTAAAACCTAAAAGGTAGCTTTACCTGTTCAAAGTGTTAATAGTCAACCTCACACAATACAGGTGCAATTAATTTATATAGTTCGGGTCCTAGATCGTAAAACTTCGTAGACCCGATTTTTTAAATAAATGAAGTTGCCTAAATAAAACGCGTGAATGAAGGCGTTAAGTTTCACGCCGAGCCCCGCCATCTCAAAACGAACACCTATTATCATAACCAAACAATAGCGTACAAAAAATAAACAAACACCAGCTTTAATGATTCGGTAGTTCTCGGGATGAATGCCAAATAAGTTGGGGGAGGAAACGGCAATAAAACAGCCTGTATTGGGACAAATTTGCGTCTACACCACACGATATGCGGTAACGTAGAGATGACTTGATGGTTGTCTATGTAATATCTCTCACCAATATTATTAATACAAACGATTTAAGAATTGTTTAATGAGTTATTGTTTGAGTTTGTCGATCGTAGGTACATCGAAAAAAGTTTACGTTAGCTACTTGACACGTGACTCGTTATGAAGTTTGTAATATCTATAAATATCATGAATACTTTATCTTAAATTTATTTAATGCCAATAGAATTTACGCAAATAATTTAGTCCTACACAATTTGCTATACTCACGCGATAAAACTATCTAGACATTCCTTACATTACGGTGATATAATTTTCATATTTTTACACACAATTTAGTAAACATTACAACTACAGAATAAACAAATACATACATGTGCGGTGAGACCACAAACGGCGTTTCCGTTAAACATCTGTGTTCTGCGAATAAAACTAAACACGTGTTTTAAAAAGTCATTTGAGACACAACATTCGGCCAAATTATTTACCATTACTCACATCAAACGCTTTACATCCGATCACAAGTTTGTGATTAAACAAAAACATTGAGGTTACTTAGAAGTAATTCGATCTTGTAACAGGCATACGTACGCATCGTTAGTAAATAAATATATTAATAAATATTCATTATTATCGTTTAAAATCCATCCTCATACATCGAGGAGTATTCTAAAAAAAGAATTATGTTAATCGGTTCAGCTGTTATCGAGTTATGCGACTACCAACACATTTTGCGATTCATTTTTATATTATAGATTATAATTTATAATCAACTATGTGGTACAGTGAGTCAGACTGTTTATTACTGCATGTCTTAAATCATAAATAAATTTCGTATTTACCTACTACCTACGTTTAAAAATACGCCTGTGATTTTCAAAATTACTACAGCCCGTGCGTTTTAACTATATTTGTCTACTTAAGAGATTTCAGAGAAACAATAAGATGACCACCGCGTTGTGACGCCAAGATAAACGGAATGACACCATCAAGCCTTATCTTAGCCCATCGCGTGCGTGGGTGGTGTGAAATTTCGAGCTCTATGGAACAATGAAAATAATTATATTTATTCCCTTAACTTCGTTTAAATAAATCCAATACATTCCTTATTTGTATAAAAGCAATAACATATAAACAACAAAAAATAAAAAAATTAAGTTCCTTTAATACAATGTAATTTTTAAGAAACATTTATCTTTTGTATACTCAATTTAAATACATAATGATTATTTAAACGAGAAGCGAAACACAATAACAATATTTCAAGTCATATTTAAGACAGTTTTAAACGTTTCATGTTTTTAAATGCAAGCCGGAGCTCGATTCCTTCACATTACATATTTATAACGTCACAACGAGAATGCATCTTTGATCGTTCTAAACACCTTTTCCCACTGCGTTTTATAATGGAGATGAAATTTAAAAACAATATTGCCCGTGTAAGCTTATTCAAAGCGCATTGGGGCGGTACGAGTAGAATAGAAATGGGCAATGATGGGTGCTTGTAGCTACCGTGCAATGGAATTGTTCCGTAAAGATGTCACGAAAACCGTACGGGCGGTTACAAGTATATTCATATGCACTTGGAATATTCTAGATATGCTTTACGAGGCACGTTCGTCATTTAATATATGTAAAATGTTTAACTATATTTCGCCATCTGAATTTGTAATAGATGTTAGAATATCTGATATTTATTACCTGATTGATGATTTTAACAAAATTAAACTATAAAATTAACATTTCTAATTTACACATTTTATCTAATAGCTAGTATGAATAAAAAACAATTGTAAGTATATTATCTGTAGGTATATACATAGTATGTTAACAACACTGAAAATAATTTTAAAGAATTCCATACTAGCGATGGGATTTCATCATTTAAATCTCATGTACCTACATATTTCAAGTCAGCCCGCTTTCAATATATCAAAGACACGTATCCACGCTAAATCAACTTTTGTCAAATAATATAAAATAGAATAGATATGTAACGTATCCCGTCCTAAAAGATAAACCCAAAAGGCCAAAAAACAAATTAATAGCGATAAGTCGCCTTTCCTTCCGGCGTTCTACGAACATCTCAATAAAAACGCTAAAAAACAAACAATACACATTTAATCCTAAGTTATTACACATTAAAAATACAAACACGTTTAAAAAATACAAAAACATAATAGAGACATATTTAGACGTTCCAATTTATCACGCCACGTTGACAATACGACAAATATTTCAGCGTGACTTCTGCGACGCAACGTTGTTAAACAAACATTTCGCCCATTTGCCGCTTCTTTGGGCAGAGTCGTCATAATTGATTCTTTCCGGAGGCGTGGCGGAACGGCCAGTGCCATTGTGGAAACTAGGGACGTCTGTTGACAAATAATATTCGTATTCCAAAAGGCACCCTGGGAAATTCGTTCTCATTTCCGCTCCTAAACGAAACCTCGCATGTCTACAAAAGCCGCGATAGACAACAATCTAGAAAGAAATTGGATGTTATAAAGTTTATGACAGTGTGTCAAATACACGATGCTTCGGATTCGCCGAGTTTCGATTCTAAGATACATTTAACATTTCATTATATAAAATAGGTTTATGCTGGGCTATATATGTAAAAATAATCTGTCTATCAGAATAGACAAGGCATACATACATTATAAAACACAAAAAGTATATGTTCATTACTTTCATCAACAAAACAAATCTTTAAACCAATGTTTTCATAGCAAACCGGTCGAATAATAAAAACATATTAAGATGTGCAACAGCAAAAACAACTGACTATTAGCACAGCATCAATAAGCATTTCCAAAAAAATTAATAAACGATACAAAATAGCAATCAATTCAATACCCGAAAACCGTTCACTGCAATTACAAAACATTTAGCGATCACGAAATTTATAAACACGGCAATTTTAATAGGACGGTCGTAATAACTAGGCATATGAGGTCAGACCGCCCCCAAGTTTAGGGTAATGGCTAGTTTGGGTCCACAGATTAATACATCTGAGGGATTCAAATAAAGGGCAGTACAAAAAACACTAACGGTTGATAAATGCTCGTCTACCTGGGCCGAGCGTTCGGCGTTTAGAACGGTCCGTTGAGTCCGATCGCCTAGCCAGAGATAACATCCTCCCCAAATATAATAAATTAAACAGATAACATTCTTTGCTTAACAAAGAGCACCGACTAATTGTTACTTAACCCGTCATTACGTTCGTTGTGCGCTGCGTATGTTTGTTGGTAATTTGTTTTTAAATTAAGCTATACTTCTTCAGTCGTAGATAACAATACTCAAAAATAGCTATTTAGCATAATTTATGTTATAATTATACCATTTTTAGACAGATTTGTTGGATAAAATTTACAAGTAAATTTACTAGAGTGTAAAGAATCCTTCGCTATTTAACCTTTTGATACATATTTAGTAATCCGTTATTTATTTAATTTATTATTATACAACTAGCATTCAGCCACGGTTTTGCACGCATATATTATGCATGTATCTATTATAAATACATATGTATAAACCTTCCTCTTGAATCACTCTAATCAAACCGCATGATAATAAATACTTAATCATACATACGAACAGATAGATAAAAGCGACTTTGTTTTATACTATGTAATAATGTAATCAATCTTGGAGATAATTTTTGTAAGTTATAGTAGCTGTTAAGTTTAAGAACAATTTCAATTTTAAAAACGAAAAGAAATGTTTACTTTCATCCTCGTTGGAAGGTACATTACTGGGGCCTTATGCAAACTTTATTGTCCGAGAAAGGGCCACAATGAAGCGTCAAACGAGCGAACACCCAAAACGTTAACCGGCTTTAAAAAAAGGTATACAAAATCATCAAGACAATAGGCGATTACCCTTTCCGTAATAAAATAAGTGAAAACGCGGGGAACGTGAAACGTTTAGCTTTCGGTAACGCCGCAGTAATGGGTGGAATAATGTCGGCGGCACTTTTATTTTTATTCAACAATAAACTCATTTTTCCCCGACAGTAACAGGCTACCTACCGCAGAAGCTATCCCGGGAAGGACTATTTGTTCTCTTAGCCCATATTCTTTAAAGCGAACTATGTTTATTCATGCTTAATAATTGATTATTGTTGTTCAGTGGCTCAAATGATTGCAGACAACTTTCACTTACAATATCGCTATAACTCATTTAACGTTTATATAATTTCAATAACAAATTTAAATGATTACAGCATATTGACGACCGCTTGGCGCAGTGGTAACACAACTGCTTTCTGCGCGAAGGGTCGTGGGTTCGATTTCCACCAATTACAAAAATATATTTGTAATTTACATTTGTATTTTTCTGGGGTGTGGGTGTTGCTATGTATTGTATGTATGTATTTACAAAAGAAAAATATGTTTAGGTAATTTATTCCGTTACCTAGTTGCCATAACACAAGTTCACCTTTATATTTTTTAATAAGACAACTTCTTTTGTCAGACATAAAACGACAATCATTTTCCTTGACAGACGCTATTGCAAATAAACTGTCAAGCTGTTACAAATATAAACAAGAATTCCAGTAAACAATAGCCACAATAAATGTAACCGCTATCTACATGATACGTGACGCTAAGTAAGTTCAATTTGTCGCAGACAATATTGCCAAATGCTAAAACGGGAGACAAAAGACTACTGCACGTGCGGTCTGTCCAATAATTTATCGCCATTACTCATACAGTGACGTAATTAGCGTCAACTCTACACAATTCTATCTTTTGAAGAATTTCACCGAAAAATACTCGAGATAAATGAAAGTATCGCACGCTCTGAGAGACGTGTGTCAGAGATGGCGTAAAAGATATTATACGTTGTCGAGTTAATGTCGAAAAAATTAGATCGCTGTAACGAGAATTCCTCATACTGTTATTACAATATTAAAAAGCAGCTATTGTTGGGAATTCTTAGAAATTTCATTATTTCCTAAAATAATCAAGTGGGTAATTTTTGGAAGAATACTTATTCATATTGTTTATATATTTCTTATACAAAGCTTTCATAACCTAATTGGGGATTTTTTATTATATGTACTTATTTTGAATGTTATACTTGCGCCCTCCTGTAAAACGTGTTGTAGTCGAATTTAAAAGTACATATATTTATATATTCAAAATAACCAATTATCAACAGATTGGACAAGAGGACAAAATATGTATTAAACATTGCATAATAAATATATTGAATACAATATATGTACTTATTCTGAAACTATTGCTTAAGCAGCCGATAATAACATTGTTAAAATTTAAAATACGTGAGCACGTAAGTGATTCACCAATAGTTGGAATTCAACATCCACGATTCTGCAAAGGGCACAGAGATCGATAGCTAATAATGCAATACGATTTCTCAATATCACGTTTAAGGAGAACGAAGCAAACTCGCAGACCACAAAACATTTGTCTCTCGAATGGTATATAAACACCGACTATACAACATAACCGCAACAACTCATAGCTCCATTAAAAAGTGATCGTTACAAATTGCGCGGATCGATGGGAAATTATTTTGAGATGAGGCGTCGCATTATCGAAGAGGAAATGAGTCAATGTCCGTTATCCTAAACTTAATTAGAAGTATCTGATTGCAGATAAGAGGAGACTCATATTTTTTGTGTGTTACGTAAGCCGGGATTTGAAAACGAAATTTAAATTGCAAATAGCTTTTTATCCTCATACTTGTACCTATTAAAACGTTTTATTCAAATGTTCATTAATCAATTTTTGTTCGAGTGCGAACCACTTGTACCTAACTATTCCTTTCAAGTGAGTTCGCTTAAAGCGCGTTGATGACGTAGTTGACTCAAAAGCGATGTGTGGTCTAGAGCAATACCAAAACAATGTGACAGAAAACAAGCATCTGCGATCACATTAATTATGTACTTGAGGCCGCCCCCCACGTGAGATGCCGCGCTGGTAAAAACGAGGCGCCCGCGCTAAGAGCGAATGTTCGGTGTCACAAGTTTTGCATTGCCCAACGTCTCGTCCTAACAAAACAAACTCGACGTGTAGACCTGCCTTTTGTCGGTTGCTACTATTAAAACGAATTGCCGTACGTGCCCCGGGATAATTCTTTCTCTCTCTTTCTCCGCTTTATTACCTTCAGCTTCGCACTAGTTTTGTTTGCTTTACAAGTCGCGTCCGCAGCGACTACCGTTGGAATTCTAAATCGTCGCTACATTGTACAAAAACGGGCTAAATTTCTTTTTAATCCTCTAACCGCTTCAACTAAGTACTATCGATCGAAAAATGACAAGTTTTAAGCGAAACATTTTATCGCATGAACCAATCCAACTATCTTCACTATCCGTTATACTCATACCAAGACAGTAATATAAAATATTATTATAATCGCTATCCTAATAAATCAAATTATCCTTCAAACAGCTTTACAAGGTCACGGCATTGAGAAATAGTTAATGAAACATCCTAATTTCAATCAAGCAACAACAATAATTGGATCAAGTTTATTCGAAAACAAAATATATTTGAAAATGTTCCCTTTACTGAATCAGATGCTGGCACTACGTTTTAGCTGGAGTCGTGAGACGAGATTTATGATAGGCTATAGACAAACTGCCGAAGTTATTCCTGATAAGATTAGGAGCTGAGCAAAAACAGTTTCAACCTAGAACATTACTTACCAATCGTCGGTTGTGATACACTTTATTTGCACATAATTTTTGTTTGTGTGACGTTAACTTTAGATAATGTTTGTTTAGTGGAGTTAGAACTGAGTCACTACCACTAGATGATAATCGACTGAATTATGGGGCAGATAAACTATATTGGTCGACAAGTAGCTATTGGTACAATATTACACATTTGTCATTCTAAAATACGTACTGAACTTGATTTTGTCTGCAAATTCATTAAGGTTTCTTCTTTATAAAGAATTATTATAAATAATAATGCTACACCCGATATAATAAATACAACTTTCAGATAACTTAACGATTTATTTAAATCGGTAGGAAACACAAATTCTGTCGTAATTGATTAATATGTGTTTGTATTATCTTAAAAACAGCATACCAATATTTAATCTATAATTTTTTTGAACAAATACATTCCACATAATTATTTTAAACAAAATATGAGTATCAGTGACTCATCCGGCTCAGAATGTAGTCACAAATTAACAACAATCTGCCGGTATTGTTTTTAAAATCTTATCTTGAAATGCAGCTTGACATTTTTATCTTCGTCAACGGTAACAACTAAATAGTTTAAACAATAACAAAATCACAATTGCTTCATAAACTCAAATGCCCCAGTTACATCACCAATTTGGTGTTTTAGGAACATAATAAATCATTCTTTACAATGTACGTAGTTCTCTGAATGCAATAAAAACTTTCGCACGTTTGGCAATTTTAGTAGAACACATTTTACTTTCAATTATCTCGCAACAAATAAACTCGTAACAAAAAACAATTAGCAACAATGAAAAATGTAAAAGAGAATTTTTCCAAATTGTACAATCCTCATTAGAATATCAGACGAAACCCCTTGCATGCAGGCACAATACGCTCGGGCGACATCAATTCATTTAACATAAAAGAAAATCATTTGATTGGGATCAAAAGCCGACGAAATTTGTGAGACTGCGCACAAAACAAATTAGATTCGCATTAATGAAACGTGAGTTTGCGAACAGATCTAATAGGCGGCGGACAAAGACGGAATTGAAATACGGAAAAATAGATGTTGAATTTAACGGCAATTATACAGAATGAGGGCTATCAAAGTTGAAAATGGCATGAAACAGAACCGGTCACGTAGGAGCTGTATCCCTCGGGTCCAGCCGAACTTTGGGAGCGATGCATTGCCGTTATTAACGCACGGCACGCCTTTGTTGGTGCACACAGCACAATAGACGCCAAATTGTGGCAGTTTTTCACAACGCGACGGTCAGGTAACAAGTTTTTGTGCTTTATTTAGCGCGAATAGAAAACACATGTCGGTGGTTAGATCTGTTTCATACCATGAGAATGCAGTGATGACAATTTAACGCACTGTCGAAGTATTTTTGAAGTATTTATATGTTTCAAATATAAGTTTAATACGGTACGGAAACAAATGAAGAATCGTACTGGTATTTATAAATAGAACTTAGGTAATTTAAAATGTACCATTTTAGTTATAAGTTCTCTTAAGAGCAGGGGACGACTGTAATTGCTTTCATGCAATGGTCATGGCCCATACAACTAGAATATCAAGTACACTTT
>DWAJ01000441.1:0-33012 GCA_018238005.1 Eurema mandarina
ACACTGCACGCCACCCGAGCGACCTACGGTTGGTACGAATTCCATTTAAGAACGCTGTTGCTATGATGGCCGTCGAACTGGACTCCTTTCATTGTTCGATCGTGATGCGACGCGCGCGATGCGTTGATTAGTTGCCGTCTTCAAGGTTGCGATAATTTCTAGTCGAACCGGTGATCGCAAACGAGACTCAACTCAACCACAATAACAGACATATTATACATATATTTATCATTATTCGTTAACATTAGCCTTGACAAACCTATAAAGTCAAATAATGCTGCCCAATGGTTTTGCTTAATAACACTGTGTGGTAGATTACTGCCCTTCTAATATATTTCATCTTATGTACTATACATTACACCATCTATCTCCAACTATATTTTTATTTTTTATCAATGTACAATTGGTATACATTATAACAATTATAACAAATTCTAAACTAATAAATATACCGACTCTTGTCGGATGTTTCTGAACTACCATCCGTAGAGTATTGATCTCTGTAGGGAGGTGTGGGTCGGCATCCCATCGCTAGTCTCCACAATGAGGACGGCTCAAGCGGCGGCACCGTAAATACCAGGCTTGAGGCTGTCGGGCGGGTGATAAAGGAAAACTGCCTACGTAGCCGGGCGCCGGCCCCTAGCGGGTGTTCGGTTGGATGCGGAGTGTTGTCGCGGCTATATATAGCTTGTGTTGGCGAAGCTGCGACCGCACCCGCCGCCGTCGCCGCCACGCGCCACGCCGACGACACAGCCCGACGAAAGGTCAATTGGCGCGCAAATTATTTGCGTCGCAAAATCCGCAACGCGGCTGCAACATCGCCTCTACTGATAGCTAACGTGTAATTACCAGATCCCTCTCAATAATAATGTTGAAGATATTTCCTGTTGTGTCACCAAGGCTACTGCTGAGCGTTGTCACACATTCCATACTCTGTGAATAAAGGCAGAGATTTAATTGTAAAAGACATGATATAATTAATATATGCCAACGCCTAAGAAAATATTAAATATGGTTTTCTATAAAAAATATAATAAAAATAAGAAACAAACACTATATTTCCCAGATCGTAAAAACAATAAGTACTGAAGTATACCTGCTACGTATTATTTCATTGCGTGCATTAATATGCCGACGGATTGACTTTTATTGCATTAAAATATGCCCAAAGTGGTGACTGGTGAGACAAGCCATGCCAGTTCTACTTATTTGCGACTGTGGTTAGTCACGCTCGGAATGCCAGCCGACTCAACCTCCTACAAGAACAGTGAATATGACGCCATCTCTTTGGCCACACACACCTACATAGTACGACTAACAACTCCGTGCACAGACGCTGTTTATTTCACTTCACGTTGTATCCCGACCCTATCCCCTGCTGTTAAGCAGGAAAAATACGTAATAAACAAACCTTACATATCGACCAAGCACTGTTTAGACTTTACGTACTTAGTACATGTTTATCGTACTGGCGATTTTAACACCGACGTCATATATTTATTAAGGATAAGGGTTTTTTTTCTTACTTGGGAAATTGTTACTTCGTTTTTATCTAAGATAATATACTAAGCGTCATGCTCATGATGATGACCCGGTTCCAAGAATACTTACTGAATTCAAATCTTATCACCTGGTAACATGACTTTTAATTAATACGTGTACATATAAATATATCAAAATATTGCATAAATTTCGTAATGCCCGTAATCACAATATTGCAATGTTTATACTGCAAACAAACTGAAACAATGTTAGTGTTTTAATTTATTTTTTATAATCAGGGGGCACGGCAGTGCCCCCACCAAGTCGATTTGCTTATTTAGCCACCGTGAATAACTAGTTTGTAGATTGATATGGAATTGTCAAGAATTAAGTTTGTATTACAAGTAACAAGGCTAGGAGCTTTTCGTTTTCCTTCCTTTAAATAAACATAACGAACGTGTGTTTGTTGTTCTGATAATTAATATCATGTGTTAGACATAGCATGAACTCCAAAGTACAGAGTACGGAGCGACTGTGGTCACAAGCGACATACAAATGAAAGCAAAAGTTTACTCGCGTTCTCTATAACTCCAAATGACTTGATATGCCCGATGTTCCGCGCAATGGGGGAGTCGAACTTGAAAGAGACGAGAGTGAAAGGAATGTTGTCTTTTATTTAAAATATAGGCGATACCATAATTGATATCGTTTCGGAGTATTGTGCATATTTTGTAGTAGATTTTTTGTCGATGTGTGCACGCATACACATTTGTAGTGTATGGTTTAGTGTGCTCATATTAAAGTACAATTTAATACCTAGTTATAATACAGTTGAACTCTTAGACATATTTGTTGGCTAAATGCCTATCATTATCGACGAGTAGCCGTAGCCGTTGGGCCGTTCTAGGAGACATTCAGTACAAATGAACACTTGCTGCTAAATGAGCCAACTATTTTTACATTCATTGTGACAAATAAACACGCGGTCATCACCCGCAACGGGCGCGCGGTTGCCGCGTATGGTATGGTGTACACCGTATAGGTAGGTAGAGGCCCGAGATTACCGACATCCCTGCATCCCCAGCGCCGGCTGTGCCGCTATAAATACACAGCAGGTGTGGTGGACGGGCGCGGGGCGGGGCGGGGCGCGCGGGGCATCCGCCTCAGCAGCGCTCCAAACCGCTCGCAGCGGCCAACGGACCTTAGCGACGCCATATCGATTGCGAGGGCTCCCCCTGCGACGCGCCGCCGCTCCATTGTGCTCCGGTTGAGATGCCTTCTCCGACCGTTTCCTGTTGAGTTGTCTGCATGGTCGTTACCCCGCGCCCCGGTCCCCGCGCCCCGCGGCCCGCGCCGCACGCCCCGCACCCCCCCGCACCCCGACCTCCTCGCCGTCCCATCAGGACGTCCGCCAGCTGCTTCAACTGAGTGCTTCACACGACTCGTTCTCGATTTAAGTACCTCACCCTGCGTCTTGCTTTCGTTGCAAATGCAGTCATATTGCACGAGTTTGATGACATTTAACGCGTTGAAGTTGAAGGATTATGTACCAACTACTCTTCGATAGCATCGCTTGAAGATGATATCCTATAAAAGAGGAACTCGTTTAAATGACTCTAATAATATAGTAAAACCATATTCATTGTACACAGTAAAATATGTAATAGTAATTTGTCAAATTTCCTTACAAAACTTTAAAGAATATGACAGACAAAGTGGATAATAATGTATAACTTTGTTCTTAAAATATAATCTAAAAAGATAATAAAAAAATATCTCATGACCGTTTTTAAGCATACATTTAATATACACATGTAATAGTCTACTCAATACTATTTAATACTTTATAACTTATACTATGATAAAGATTACTCTTGATAAAGAGCGACATATTAATTGATTTATAAATTTTACGTATTTTCATGAAAATATGTGATGCATACGAGATAAATTACAAAAGTGGGGCGTTGCAGATACGATTCTTTTTGGTTTAATATAAAATAAACTATATTTTTGTTATTTTTTGTTAACAAACAAAATAATGACAGTGTCCAAATTGCCTGAATCCACTAAAAACCACCAAACCACTGTTTTTACGAACAGTATAGACTATACGTTGTCTGTAATTAATGTAGTTAACATATATTTTAATATGTAAAAATAATTAATATTAAAAAACTGCTCTCCGCTATAATAGTATCTACAAATCACAACATACTATTACGATCGTTAATTCGATCGAAGACTAAAGCTACGGTTTATAATTACGTTAAAAGTTGTATTCTTGTAGTCAGTGATTAACCATTGCTGTTTGCTACCTTCAGACTCAAAGTGAACCGTTCGTACAGACGACATACATATATTAACACATGTATATAGAACTATAAAACATCTTAAAACTATAAGGTTTCATTAATACATGTGCCCTCTGCCTTACAAAAATAGTAATGATTTCATTATTTTCTCTTTATGTCATAAAACTTATTTAGAGGAATTTTAATTTCGAATTTGTAACTTCAGTATTGTAGTTGATTGTACATTAAAAAAAACCATTGCAAGAATGGATGAACATTTACTTTTTCGTACGAAGTTGTTTATGTTTTACGAACTTAACATTAAAGTAATCAATTTTAAGTCATTTTTTTTAATTTAATTCTAATACATATTTTATATAGAAATCCAATAAATTTATAGTGTTAGGATTTTCGTATGATATAATCAATAAAAGGTTTATGAAAATTCTGGTTTTAAGGTACTTTTTGGTCATACATCACAACTTTAACTATTTAGTATAAATAAAATTGAATTACTGGTTACAGAAAATACTGTATACAAAAAGAAAAGTTTTTTTTTAATGAGAATTTAATACATAATTAACTTAATTACAAATGGTCACCGGAAATCAATTATTTTCTTTTTCATATGAAGTAAATAATAAATTTACATACTGGCTTGTTCGTTTTTTACTTATAATACTTGCAAGTATCTGGTTAAATAATACACATTATAAAAAATAATGTCATTAAATTAGTATATTAACCTTGTTCTTTGTAATTGGATGTCATCGGTGACATGATTGTCGCGATTTGCAGGTACGTAAAAACGCCCTACTTTTCGCAAAAAATGTGAATAACTTATGGAAGCATTTTGTTCCATTGATTGCAATTGTAGGTTCATAAAATTAAACAAAGCATACCTTACGTTTTTTTTCTTTACAAAATAAGCAATTTGTTTTACGCAATGATTGTTTTTGTAATTTACGTACCAGGGCCTATGACCGGAGCTTATGTCATAACATTGCCAATGTCATGGTTACATTTGCAAGTTATTCTGTCGAATCATATAAAAATGAAGTCGTCGGTATCCTATGTTCAAGAGATATTTTCAACGTTGGTATAAAACTGAGGCAAATGGAAGCCGCTCGGGGCACTGGTTACGGGGCACCCTAACCTCGGCCTCGGTATTGCGGAGGATGAAAAACGTTGGAGTATCATGTCGAGTGCGGGACCCTCCGCGCCCGTCCCGCACCCACGCGCCCTAGGGGCCGACCGCCAGCCGCCAGCGGCGCTTGCCGGCCGCCTGCCTGCCGGTCGGCCGTCGGCGGTCGTCTCATTCAGCCGGCGACGGTCTCGCGCTCCGTACACGCCGCAGCAGCGTGTCGCTCCTCACGCCTCACCCGGTGCACACCACCCCGCGACCCCCCGCCTCTCCCGCGCGCCCCGGCCGCACGTCTCGGAACGTTTAACCGACTTCGACCATTGTTTTGTTGCAGCGGAGTATGCTACAACAGATGTCCTTGCCGCCGAGCGCGCAAGCCGGCGAGGTCGCGACTCTCGTGCGCTCCGTTGAAGGCCGAATGTTAGGTGACGCTTCTTCGGAGGCCTCGTCGGACGCTGCGGAAGACTTTGAGCTGCCGGAATGTAAAATAAAAAGGAATTATAGCTGCACCAAATGTAAATTTTATACGCAGAATCCGCGCGCGTATCTCTTGCACTCGCGGGACGTTCACTTCGAAAGATTCAAAATTTATGAATGCCCTTATTGCATTTATGCTTCTCGACATAATCAAAAATTATTAAGACACGTAAAGATGGTTCACGAAATGCCTACTTATAATGTAAAACCAGAAGTCGAAGCCAATAATACTCCAGAAAAAAAGGAGCCAAAAATTGAAAACATGGAAGATTTACTTGAAGAGATCGAAGAAATCGATGACATGCAAGTGGATGTCGAAGACTGCAATGATGACTCGATCGAGCGGAACCACTTCAGTGAAGAGCTCTCCGCGGTTGGTACGAATAAGACTGAAGTTAAAGCGAACAGTAAATTCTATACGTGCCAAAAATGTAGTTATGTTACTCATATAAAAACAAGATACACTAAGCATGTAAAATACCACTCCTTGCCAATGATAAAGTGTACAGTGTGCGATTTTCGGACTCCTTATAAGTGGAACTTAGATCGTCATATGAAAAATCACGGTGGAAATGGCAGCTTCCACTGTACTGTATGCAACTTTACGACCGATATCAGACAGAGTATGACTGTTCACGAGATAAATCATCATTCGCCACACGCGGGTATAGCGAGGTCAAATTGCCGCCGCAATAGGGTGGGCGGCAGTGACCTGCCTATTGAATCGAACGATATCGACGAGGAATCTCTCATTGTGAGAGAAGAAGAGAGTTGCGACTCGCAGACATCGCAGTGTGCGTCGGTAAGTGTCGGATTTAGTGCAAAAGTGCGTTCCTAGAGACTGCAGTAGCCGGTGACGTCACTAGCTGTTATCACTATAATACTGTGGTGTGATTACGCTGCTGCGCTCCGCACGGCCCTCGCGCATTCTTGCATCATGCCTGTGTATTTGCATGTTGTCTCTGCTTGTGTGATACGCATGTCTCGATGTTTTTAATCATGTCAGATGTCGTTACGTACACATTCAAATAATTATATTTTTTTATTGTGTTATGTTGACGAAACACAAACGATATTTTACACAAGTTTAAATTGGATGGCTGAGATTGTTTTATAGATAATAATTTCCTACACTGAGTGTTCGATAGGTAGCATGAAAACCGAACATTCTCATATAGATATTTAAAACATAATATATATTTATTGTGTAGGTTAATTGCAAACGCCAACAAATGTTTACTCAATTATGTTAATTTATTACAATCTAACTTAATGTACCTAACTAAAAAATGAAATAAAGATGTACGCTCATGTACATTTCCGTTTGTATTCAAATTTTATATCTTAAGTAATTAGGCTTTTATAGCTTTCTTATATTTAGGACTTAAGCACGCTATTTTTTGTTTCAATTTTTTTAGCGACGTTATAGTATGTTATATCTTAGTTTGTTTGTGTATGCTACTGTACTCAAAATCCTTAGAATATTTCAATTAATAAATTCACAATAAACATGTATTTAAACATTTTTTTCTCTCTTTACAGGATATGGGTTTACAATACGTAGGAAAAGAAATGATCAATTGTAACAGTGATTCAAACGAAGCTACGGCCGCAGAAATTATTTCAAAAGACAATATGCACCTGCCACAACAATCACCACCACATTCAACAGGAGCCGATGACAACAAAAGAAACAGCAGAAAGATTCCCAGACCTATTCCACAACTTATACCTCTTAATACATCAACACCAAATAACAAACCGCTAACGGGTGAACCACCCGTTAAAAAGTTTAAAGAAGACAATTCTACAGAGACCATAGAAGTTAATAACAAGAGTGAAAACTTAGGCATTGATGTAACTTTAACTCCCGTTAATAACATCCTTGGAAAAGAATCCACTAATCGGAAAAAGAATGAATCATTTTTTGACAGACTAAAAGAAAGACTTTTGACTGAGACTGGTGAAGAGGGGTCTTTGATATGCAAAAATTGTGGTTTTGAAAGTAAATGCCTTTCTGAACATTCAGTACATGAAAAAACTTGCACGGTACAGTCCAATAGATGCCCAGCTAATACTTTACTCCCAAGCTTGAGTTCTACTCGTTGCCAAAACTGCAGACATAGATGCAAATCTAGTGCAGATTTAATTAACCATTTGAAATCGTGTGGCAAGGATAAAATCAACGACGAAAGAATGGAAGTACTCAATCAAGATAGTAATGAAGAGGCACAATCGTTTATTGAGAAAGATGTCGAACCACATCCGATGGAAAACGTTGTTTTTGTTTGGAATAATATAAATACAGAATCGAATAAGTTTGATACACCTCTCGATATAAATATTAATGATGATTCAACGCTCCCTGAGAATAAGCACCTTGACCCAGACTTAATTGATGATAATGAAACTATGAACTTATCGCCAAGCCAGGCGGTGGGAAAGAAGGTGTTTAAGTGTCCACACTGTATGTTTTGGGCTTCAACAGCGTCTCGATTCCACGTTCATATCGTAGCCCATCTTAATCGAAAGCCTTTTGAATGTTCACTCTGCAAATATAAGTCAAACTGGCGTTGGGACATAACGAAGCACATTAAACTGAAATCTGCCCGGGATCCAGAGCATGCAGAGGCTAAAGTGCTCATGACCGACGAGACTGGCAGACGCAATTATAGTAAATACAACAAATTCCTAGCAATGCCCGTATTAAATGATAAAGGTGAAAATGAATTTCATTACATTGACCCACATACGCCATTGGATACAAGCTTGGATGACGACGTTCTACGAGATGTTAACGATGGAATGAATAATATCTACGACATGCAACCACTTAATTTACAAACGCAACAAAATCAAAGCAGATTCGATGGTGATTCTAGTCTTAAGAAGCCGAAGAAAACTATTTGGAAATGTAAAAAGTGCAATTACAAGTAAGTAAAGTTTGACGTAATTTAATAATTTATCAGTAATGAACTTATAACAGACATAATAATTTAATTATATTCCTACGTGACGTAAATAAACATAAAATATAACTCTAACAAAACAAATTATACTTTTCAGAGATTCATCCAAAGAGGCACTATTGGAACACGTGCGAGAACATTCCAGACCAGAAGATGGATCTTTGGACATGAAACCACAACAGAAGAAACCGGAGGTTACAATAGACCCGGCTGATTTAGCATATCGGTGTGGACATTGTAACCAGCTTTCTAACTGGAAACACGTTATACAAGTAAGCATAAGATTTATAATATTATATCTATCAAAAGCCAAAAAATATGTTATTGTAAATGTACACTGTTAAATTAATTGTTATTATTTATTTGTACTGTAGTTATTATTTGTTGTAAAAATACCTTGCAGAGTTTAATATATCTAAGCATATACAGACGGATAGACACTTAGTAATTTCAATAAAATTAGAATATATCGTTACATATATAAAAACAAATTTTCTCTTTGTACCTGGAGACCCAATATACTTTATCCTAGAATTGAATATAATAAAATATTTCTTACAATTTTCAGAGACACTGTCGGTTGAAACACGATGGTATAATAAATGTCATCACAACTTTAAAGCCAAAACCCGATCCAAATGCCGCAGCGAATGAAATTAACAATGACAAGTGCTCCAAGTGTCCTTTTGCAACGAGTGATAAGAACTTACTGGTGGCTCACCTACAACATCATCAACCATCACCAGAATCAATATTTAAATGCTATTTTTGCCCCTATTTTGTCAAAGACGAGCAAGAACTTGTACAACATCTAGTTCTACACGGGGTCAATGATCCCGAGGAATATATTTCTAAAGCTTTAGGAAGCAAGTCACCACTCCCCGATCCATTGAATTCCCAATTAAATTTCAATATATCGTCTACAGCCAAGCGACAT
This sequence comes from Eurema mandarina, assembly GCA_018238005.1. NCBI lineage: Eukaryota > Metazoa > Arthropoda > Insecta > Lepidoptera > Pieridae > Eurema > Eurema mandarina. Next base: position 9,304 of record DWAJ01000441.1, read on the forward strand.
AAATGTTCAGAATGTCCATACGAAACAAACAGTAAATCTCAATTTATGTATCACGAACAATTTCACCGGTTCCCAACAGATACAGCTTATAAATGTACTGAATGTAATTATAATGTTTCGAAAAGACATTTGCTTCATCAGCACATGCGAGTTCATGGAATAGTCTCAAAAAAGAATGAGTCCGACATTGAATTTGAATCGATGTCTTTTAATTCTAATCATCATGAAGCAGATACATCGAATGACTCGGATGGTATACCATATGTATGGGTATCGGCTAAAGATGAATTCCATAAAATGTATAAATGTCGATTCTGCTCTTATGTTAATACTCAGAAGTGTAAAATTCCAAATCATGAACAAATACATTTCATTGTATTTGAGAATAGCGACATTACTATTTACAAATGTTTGGAATGTAAATTCACTTGTGATAATAAAAGTAGATTAACTGATCATTCTAAGTCACACGGAGAAATCTATGGACGCATTTATTGCCCCGTTGATTTTGATGTGCCTGATGAAGAACAAATAGCAAAATTAAGAAAAGTTATTGAGAAAGAGAAAGCCAACAATGAAGAAGAATACCCACGCGATGATGCCGTTACCGGTGATAATAAAGAAATTAAAACTATGTATTTCTGCCAGAAGTGTCCCGCTAGATATTTTTCGGATAACGAACTCAGAATACATGACAAATTTCATGACTCAATGTTCCCACATAAATGCAAGACTTGCGAGTTCTCAGTGCCACAAGAAAGTGAACTTAATATACATAACTGTGTTCACACAGACGAATATAATACGAAAACTAAAATGCTCAAATTTATACATAAGTTACACCCGGCACACAAGGAACCTCGTATTCAATTTGTTCATTGTCAAGTTTCTTCTGAAGGTACTTGGGTTGTATCAAACCCCAGCAAAAACTTTGAGTGCCTAGAAAATACGACCAAAAAATCTAGCGATCATAAACACACTCCCAAACAATATTTTTGCAAAGAGTGCCCAGCAAAGTTCTTTAAAAGTTCTGCATTAAATTACCATGCTGGCTTACATGGCGGTGAAGGTGACCATAAATGCAAGAGGTGTAGTTACACGGTGAGAAATGTAGGTAACCTTGCTAAACACGAAATCTTGCATGAGAATGAGGGCAAGGCACCAGCTGCCTGTGAATACGAATCCGGAGATGATATGGATTATAAGAATATACCATTATCAGGAACAGACTTATTCCAAAGAAAAACTGAAGCACAAAAACGAGTACTCACCGACAAGGATAAGTTAGTAAAGCCAAATGACCATTTTCCTCCTGTACTACAAGCCGATCCTCAATTTGGATACTTAATGCATGGAAACCCTGAATTTATTTATCCAACATACCTTAAAAATGGAAGACAAAAAGAGAAAAGATATAAATGCCACAAATGTCCATCGGCGTTTGAGAAGCGGGAACAGTATAAGATACACTTATCATTACATGGTTCTAAACAAAGATACAAGTGTGAACTATGTGACTATTCTGTCAAATATTACGCAAATTATGTACAGCACATGCGTAAGCATCAAATGAATGATGAAGCCCAGGCTGAAAGAAAAAAGGGATCTAATAATTTAATGGAATCTGATACTATTGATGATAGTAAACCAGAAAATAAAGAAGAAAACATTAAATTAGCTATTAAGACAATGCCAAAACGCCCGAAAAGTGATTTCCAACAATTTTCTATAAGCGACCAGCAAACCCTTCGTTTATTACAACAAAAGCGATCTATTAATGGCAACGAGATCGTTCCAAATGATCCTTCGCCCACGAAGGATCGAAAATTACATATGTGTCTATTGTGTCCTTACACTAACCAAAGGCAGGACGCACTTCATAATCATTACAAAAGACATGACGATAATGAATTTCTTGCCAATGGTGGAGGCAATAAATGCTCTTTTTGTGATTTAGTGGTTATACAGTCTCATTTCCTCAGAGAACATTTAAAAACTCATTTTAATTATATGAAGAACTTAACTCCCGAATGTTTTATTGCTAATGATGATGTAAGCTTTACCATTAGTAAATTTGATGAGGAGAATTTTGAACCTACTGAAATGAAAATCGAAATGTTACCGAAAAAAATACTCGTTAATGAAGAAAAAATGTATGTCAAAATTCAAACAGGTGAACTCATAAGGGAATAAATTTACCATTGTTATTTTATATTTTAGCACAAGAATGTGTAATGTGCAATAAGTCATTATTTAAAAGTAATTAATTTAAGATTTTCATAAAATCATAAATAATTTTGATTACAAATATTCGCCAAAGTTTAGCTTGCCATGTTAGCACCTAAAATAAACAACGGGATCTATTTTGGGAAATATGTATTACTGAAACTGCCTATTATATGTATATGGCCAGTAAAATGTAAGTAGTTTTAAATTGTAAATAATCAATAATTTAAATCAAGGGGTATTTTTAAAATATTATGTTACTAAAAAAGGCCTGACATAATCAGACTAAAGTAATATGTATAGTAAAAGAGAAAAGAAAAAAATGCTTTGCAACATATATAAATCTTTAAAAATTCCTAAAATATTGTATGTACATTAAGAGATATTTATAAGGTGCCCACCTATTTATAAGATTGTATTATTATCACTTATCTCTAAGTTACTGTAACATTTTTAATATTGTAAAACAATGTTTTATACTTATAAAATTATATTACAACAGTTTATGTTTAAAATTAGATCTGTTCAATTTATAGTTTCATCTTATTTTTGTTCATGTTCACTATTAATAATGGTAAAGTTTATTCCATGGTTCCAATCCAAGGAATGCATTATTTTCAGGCATAATAGAAAAATACTGAATTTAAATGCAGACAATAAGAAATAAATTTTCTATTACATATTGCTTGATGTTTACTTAATGTTTATAATACCCATATGTATATAAGGATATTTTGAAGCTTAATTTATAGTTATGGATAACTTTAATTAGATTTTAAGTCCTAAAGGACACATTCCCATTTTCATTTAAAATATAATGTGATGTGATTATACATTGATTTGTTTTATTATAAAATCCCAGAGAAGTACAAAATAAAAATAAATTCTCACTTAAAGCATTTAATTTATTAAACTAAGGATTCCTTATCTACTAAACATGATTTCATTGTTTATGACAGTAGTAAGGTCATACAATCATGGGAATTAATAAAATAGGTAGTAGACGAATAATAATATCTTGATACAAGTGTATCGTATGAAAGGATACCACATGTACTCCATTAAAAGCAGTCTTAACAAAACTTCCAGCGATTACCACATTCATTACAAAGAACAAAGGTAGTCATAGGTTCATCAGAGCTTCTAGTCTGCAATTGGTTGTAAGTACAATTCTTCTTCTTGCATTTGCCACATTTTAACATTTCTGTTTTTGTACCCTGTACAGTTGCAAGCTGAGCGTCATCAATTGCCTCCTTGATAAATTTCTCTCTCAGTTTCTTCATCTCATCACTGGCCATTTCTTCTGGAGTCATTTTAGCAAGTCTTGCTGCAGAAATAACTCCATTTAAGTAGTTTGTTCGTAGTGTTGGATTTTTAGGATCTTTCAAGTTAGCCACTCGTGATCGTACCCTGTTTCTATATCGCATATCAGTATTTTTAAATTCAGAATAAATGCATTCTTCAAGTTCTTCAGCCAGTTCTTCAGGTGTAGCACATGAATTAGCAGTGTTGCCATCTGTTTTTAACGCCTGAGTTAGAAGTTCCCGGCACTTTAACCTAATAGCATCCGTTGTATTTGATTGCGGTGGGAAGGATGCAGGTAACTTTTTATCCTTCTCTTTATCGTCTTTCTTATCTTTATCTTTGCTTGAATCTTTTTTGGACTTAGAATTAGATGCGCTCCCCGAATCTTTGGATGGTGTACTCGGTGTTGATAAAAACTTTTTCCAATTTTTTATCAGTGTCTTGCACAAGGATATTACCTCTTCATCCTTGCTTGATTTACGCAAAGCGTTAACTGTCATGCCTATTCTAGTTTTAGTGAGAACATCCAAATTTATAGCCATCGTTTGTAATGATTTTAGCAGCTCTAATGCCTCTTCTTGACCCTAGAACAAAAGACGATATCAAAATGAATTTGACTTATGGAAGAAACTAACTTAAACTAAAATAAGAAAATATTAAATCATTATGATTTAGCGAAATATAACTCAATTCTGATCTAATAAGATCTCATTTAAAATGTTATTTTAAAATAGACACACGGAATTATCGGCACCAATATACCGCGTTATTGCTGTCTATATAAGAACCTACCGTGCCATCGTCTGAAGTCATTTTTGTTAATTTCTTTTGTATTTTCATTACATCTTCTTGAATACTCATTTTTAAACTAAATGTTGCTTAAATTAACTTCCCGCCTAATTCAGCAAACAATTTACAGAAAATATTGATGTATCGTCCACCATACAAGTTGATCATAGACTAAAGAGCTTGACACTTTATTATTTATAATGTATCGTTTATACAAACTAGACACTAGCGATTTGGTTATTGCAATATCTCTAGAAGGTTTATGGTAAAACATAATAGAGTTTTAAAATAGTATGCTCCCTCCCAACCAATATTTTTTACAAATATATTGGTATCTACTGGACCCTTCGTTTGTTCGCCCTGTTTAATTTAATAGTAAATTGACAATCGATCTAAAAAACAAGGAAGGAGTAAAGTAGAATTATATTCCACTTGCTATCAATAGTAAAACATGAATATTATATTAATTTTTAGAAATGTTAAATTTAAACGTATATGCGATACAAATTTATTCAGAGGAAAACTACAGACTTTTAAAAATCATAAAACATCCTTTGTGACCCATTTATTTGTAATATTTTCCTAGTAAAACATCTGTTAAGGAACGTGCTTATAAAATGCGAAAATATCCTTATCAATTTACTTATAATAAAACATAAACTATATGCCACGTTCTCGTATTAAATATAATTTATATATAATACGCTAAGCATTCATAAAATCGATGAATCAAGATTTTCTTTGAAAAATATTAAAAGAAATCGAATGTTAGCCATCCATACGACCATACAACCTGCGTCAGTAATAGTTTAGATTAGGTATTATGAATAGAACTGTAATCATTTTTAAGTTCTATTAAAATTGAAATTCATATGCTTATTATAATAATATCACGTAGTCATGGACATTAAAAATTTTACTTTAAGTCAAAATATTAGAGTCCTAAGTTTACCTTTGAAATACTTGTACATATCATGTTAAATTGCCGTCATCCGATGACCCAAACAGGTGAAGTTAAAAAGATAATACTTTTCGTCGATATTTGTATAGAAAAAACCCTTTTGTGCAGCATTTAATCGTGTTTACAAGTTTGACTAAACTAAAATTCAAAAGGTATAATAAACAGGAGATAAAAATCGTATAAGTACTTAGGTATAGAAAAGAAAAGTTTAAAAATTATGTTAGCTTGTTATAGTCATAAAACTGTTGTAATATTATAATAAACTTTTCAGTGTTAAATATTCAATATTAGGTAAAAAATCTTAACTAGAGTTCGTTACTCGAAAATCTATATAAGGTAGGTATTCAGAATTCGATAACAGGAAAACTATTTTCCTCGTGCGTTTTGCGATGCAATTTGCACTACATTATATACGTACTTAATTGTTTTTTCTTGTAATTTTTGAAATGCTTTCATGCATTGGTAATTAACATGTCGATACTTTTAGACTTACTTAATTGTAATATAGATAAAACCATATGAATACCTCATTTATATCGGCATTTGACTATAATTTCTTATTAAATTAAATGATTCTAAATCGTCGGTAGGTGTCCTAAAGAGCCTCGTTTCATAACCTTAAAGAAATGTGTTCCCTTTTGAATATTGAGGACCTAGGCATCTATATCAAGTAGTAAGAAAAACATTTTTTGTTCAATTACTACGCTTTTTTTGCAATAGGAAAGTAAACCAAACAAACAAAACCAAAGCACAACCTGCTGGTATCAAGGAATGATTAACGACTTTAAAAAAAATAAAGATTACTACGGAGACGATTACTACTTACTTACTACGGAGTTGTACTTAGGTAATCCCTTTTTGTGTATTACAAAATATATAAATAGTGTGTTTACAAGTGATTGAAATTCTGAATTACTAGAATCTGAGTATGGTATGAACTTCATCTCAATATTCTGGATGCATTTATAAGAAAAGGATCTGAGCTCCAAACAGCGCGGCGATAGGCGTTAAAAAAAACCAAAGCTAAAATATTTCGTAACAATTACAATTATTTGTTTGATTGCATCAATTTTATTACTCTCTTCCATCGTGTATTTATAGAATGTATTTAATGAATAATATTTATAATAACCGTCACGAATGTTTAGCGATTGACGAGAATAGCTGCGCATCGGTAGAATCGCGCTCGTTGGTGCGAGAAAGACAACACGACTGGGACAACCAATCAACGGTCGCGCACCCGACGATCACGCGCCCCAGGCGCCGCACCGCTACCTCGATACCTTATTTTTGACTTCTGCGCAGGTTTCGTTCACCGCTAAAGGTAATTGACGGTTACTATACTTAACATAATCCATTAATTTTGATTATTATCTATATTAAAGCCTGAAAGAGATTACTGCTCAACGATAGCATCTATGGTGCAACAAAGCCATTGTTTTTTTTTATGTTATTTCATAACTAAATTAAATAATAAGAAGTCTCAACCCAATCTATACTTAAAATATAAATATTCTGTTCAAATAAAATTTTTCTTCTTTAAATTATTAAAAAAACATTTACGACATATTATGTCTAACTTCTAATAGATTTCTTATTTTAAACTTTTTAGGGTAGAAATGGTAGACAACAAAATAATTTACGCTAAAGAACTTTAAAATCTTATAGTAATATACTACTAGCATGCTACATTTTACTATAAATCAAATGTGTAGAATCACTAATATCATAAATAAGAGTAGAAGGTAAAAATCTTTTGAGTGAAAATAAGACTAGAGATCTGTCTGCTTCTTTTATTGCAATAATATAAAGGTTACAGGCATTAAGATCGGGAAAACTACTTAAAAGGGCTATTTGGCATTATGGATATACTATATTTATACCATATACCTTTGTATTTTATTCATATATAGGTATACTCGTACCAACGTTTTCCGATTTTGACTTAACTTTGAAAATCTATAACATAGCCCACGTCGGGTGCTCATATACATTTTTAAAATACATGAAATTTGTTCAGTTGCTATATTCCTAATTTTTATAAATACCTAAATTAACTAGATAAATCTAATAAAAGCTGAAAAGGTTTAACTCCGCTGAAACCGCGGTACACAGGTAGCTGTTTAATTTACTGGTGAATTTATAATTCTTCAATACTGCCAGAAACAAAAAAACAACCAGCTAAGAGGGCTTTAAAAATTCATTCTTGTAATAAATTTTAACAAATAGGGGCTTTAGGGATAAAGTGGAGATGATTACGCGGGAAAATAGGTATTTTATAAATGGCGTCAGTATGAGCATTGTTGTGATTTTGCCCTTCCAAGTAGAAGCAATATATAGCTTAAAAGTTGCGAGGTCGCAATATTCTTACCATTCACGCACTGACGCTCGCGCTCACAAGTTAAAGGTAATAGACATTTTAAAAATTTTCTTTTTACTAACCATATTTTTCTATTGTATTTCCTAATGCTATATTATGTGTCTACAATAGGAGTTACAAGTGTTAAAATATGAAAAAAACCATGAAAACTGTTAAAAATATTTTCTATTTTCTGTAATTCTGTATACGCTTTATTTATCCTTTAAATATTTTTTTTAATTATATTATTGTCATTTACCAATTCATGTAAATATAAGTAAGCCATGAGACGATAGATAAATTATTTAACAGTTAGAACCGATGTCAAATGTAAACAATTTGCATATATTTTAAGCAATCGGTTTTATACTTATTTCATAACTTACGGGTTAAGTTTTAGAAGCGCGTTGCAACAACTTTGGAAGAAGTAAGGACCATGACCTCCTTTCATGTATAAATTCGAGACATAATCACCAGCTTTACCTTACCCATACTTAGGTCAATAATTGTGTTTGATTTTCAGACATTATCAAGATGATGTTTAGTCATATTTGTGTAGTAGCGTTTGCGCTAGTTTTGGGCGCTCATGCATACTCCGGTGGAGCGCCAGAAAGCGCTTGCAAGGACATGGTGCCGAGACACCCCGTAGACCCACAAAAACGACCTGCGCCATACACTATCACTACTAGCACTAAGGTAAGATAATATGATTGTATTTATCTAATATTTCCTATTACAAGCGTTAACACTAGTAACCGCATCTGTATTACATATTATGGTTATAGGCCACCATGCATTTGTCGGTTAATAGGTATCTTTAAAATTACCTATTAAACGTCGAATACATGAAGATGTTAGATTAATCTATACTAATATATAAAGCTGAAGAGTTTATTTGTTTGTTTGAACGCGCTAATATCAGGAACTACTGGTTCGATTTGAAAAATTCTTTTTTTATTGAATAGACAATTTATCGGGGAAGGCTTTAGGCTACATAACACGCTGCGACTAATAGGAGCGAAGAGATAATGGAAAAACAATTCAACGGGGACGAAGTCGCAAGCAGTTAGTAATTTTATTAAATGTGTGTTAAATGTCTTTTTTAATAGGCAAATTTCATACTATTTTTTTCTTATAAACTAGGTTGTAAAAGCCGGCACCCCCATGCAAGTGGCGATTTCCGGCAAGACCTCGTCTGACACCATTCGTGGTATAATGCTGCAAGCCAGAGCCAGTGACGACAAACCAGTCGGCACCTTCACTGTTTCTCCCAACGACCCCCTCGCTAGACTCATGAAGTGCGACAACAAAGGGGTAAGTTTAGTTTACAATATTATATTATATTATCCAGTGACAGTTAGATTTAAAATATGTTTAACTAGCTATTATACTTTGAATCAAGTATAATGTTTAAAATTGTATATATGTTGAAATGAAGTCAAACTTATAGTTTTTTTCAAATCGATCAGCGTATTACAAAGAATTAAACAGAAATCAATTCATAAAAAAATAAAAAATATTACAAAGGAGAAATAGATAATTTTTTCATACTATGCTTATCATCAAAATGAATGTGAAATGCACCAATTAGATTTTATATGGCTTTTAATTCGGTATTTCATTGAGAAACCTATAAAGTTAATTAAAAGATTTTTATACGTTAATCCATAAAATTACGATGAAATATTGTTTGAACTATTCACGTTGCGACAGTCATGGTATAAATTTATAGGAGATGATTGAAGCTGGTGAAACAAACTATTTTTACCGCTTTTTATTATAAATAAGAACAGAAAGCACTTTGAACATGAGCAAAAGTTATTTTAAAATAGAAACTCATATAACATCCTACCGTTGCCTGGGATGAAAAATAGACGTCTGTATTTAAAATTTAGATTAATTTTTATTCTACAAAATGTTTTTAAAATAACATTTTCGCTCAATATATTTACAAGTAATTATTCTATACAAACCATGTATACCACCAAGACGTTTACTTGACCTCGTATCAGGAAACTAACTTGAGGCTAATAAGGCAAGGTCAAGATCGCGAAACTTATGACTTATGAGACAGAGTTGTGTACTATGAGAGCTTCCGGTACGAAATATTTATATAAGTAGTTACAATTTAATTCTAAATCATTCCTTAACTTACCATTATAATTTATCTGGAGAAACGTTTTCTTCCTGTGCTAATTTGCTAGGTAAGTACTTACCGTAGGAAATTCAGGTAAATGTATAAAGAAATACAATTTAGAAGTAACTGTAATTAGTAACGGAACTAGCTACTTATTAGAGGTTTCGTTAACTTTGGTAATTGAACGTTTGTCAAACAGGAAACGAAGACTGTCATTGCTGCAGGTCTGAGGGACCTTCGAACCTAAACATTCACTTTGCTAAATACATTTTCAGGGCTATGCATAAATGCTTATTATAAAAAAGCTGTGCACATTTTAGTTCTGCCTATTTTAAAAATTCTTCCACTGTAAGGTTGCACAACTCGAATAATTTGAAGTAAAAATGTGGCAAAACAGCCCGTGCGAAAAGTCTATTTCGAGCTTTAAGCTACCATATTATTAAAAGCAACTTAAATTAAAATGGCGAATAATGGCGATTAATAGTAAGAAACACCCATAAAATAACAGGCTAGGAGGTCTTCCCACGAGACGAATTATAAGGTATAAGGAGTCGGGGGGTATTTAACACATATTTCAGTTTAAACCAATATATAGAAAATAATGCTCAGTCATTTCATAATCCTATGTTCATAATGCGGTTGCATTGGATACTATCTTGTTTCAGTCTTTTGTTTATATTAAACGCCTTTATGGATTGTTAATTAATAATGTAAGCATCACGTCATATATACTTATGAACTAGTTAAATAACAAAGCAGATAGGTAAAGTTCGCTAATTATAAAACACGCAAGATGCGTTATAACATGTATTCGGGTCAATGTAATATATAAATCATTAGTTAAGATACAAGTGTTATTTGGTTTATTATAATATTGGTAATCATTAATCATCAAGTTAATCTATGTAGTTGTCATGTAAATAAAATTGCAGGACACAATCACGCACAAGAAACACGATGCTAAGGACGACAAACAGACTGTCACCTTTACTTGGACTCCTCCTGCTGCTCTCAATGACGTCGTTAAGTTCAGGTAAATAAGACAAATTCCTAATGTTTCTATTTTTTTTAACTCCTATTTCGAATTTCGAACACCTCCTCCTTTTTTGAAGTCGGTTAAAAACAGTAATGCATTCCAATTTATTTCATGTTTAGATCAGAGGAGTATTAATATTTTGATTGGTGTTTAAGAAACCATTGTGAATTAAACTTTTTTTTTCAGGGCTACCATCGCGCTTAACGGAGCCGTCTTCTGGGTTGGTGTTGAGTCTGAATCTTTCAAAGTCACTACCGCCTAATTTAAACTTAGGTAAATTATAGGATAATTAATCCGTAAATCTGTATTACTACCCTTAATGTAATTGAATGTTAATACTGTAACTATTTTATTCATAAAATATAAATGATATTTAATCAAAAAAGGACTTTCAATAACCACACATTTTAATGAACAAATACTTTATTCCTATTATAGCACCTAGAAAATTTGCTGTAAAAGATCCATAAATTTCAATCTCCATAATCCTACTAAAGGAGCCTCGTAAGCATAGTTGGGTACTTATATGTATGGGCAAGATTCGTAAAATTCGAGATTTTATAAATTTGAGCAAGTAACTCCCAACTACAAACACGAGGGTTGTGAACCAAGTATTGTGGTCTTTTGCAAATATTATATTGACTACAACATCCACTTATCCTAATCAGACATTGAGATAGCATCAAGGTTATTGACATATTACATTTACTTATACATTAATCGAAAATTCGTGGCAGTATTGTAATGTTAAAAGGTTTTGGTGGATGCTTAGAGCCTCATTGTCTATTACATCCTACACAGTTATAATACATATTTTTGGTACAAAGCAGAAATTGTTAAGATATAGAAACACATATAAAGAAGTACATATATTACAATACATGCAATTTCTACTTTGTATTCTACACAATATTCACTAATCATTAACACATCTCACTACTTAAATAAAAGCTAGTAACCAGTAAAAATACTACAAAACTGTTTATAAAACATCACCACATTTGACACAATCTACTTCATTATACAAAATTGAAGATTCTTTGGAAATTATGATGGAAGTGGGTGTACCTTGGAAGTATATGAATATTGAATAATATAAGAGATTTCTTATGAAGGTGATATTTTAGTACAAAAATAACCTGTATGTTGTTATGAAAAGCTACATGAAGTTGTAATTAAATTTATTTGTGATGAATTATTTAATGTTTAATGATAACGAGTATTTGTAAAGAGTTACAAAACACTTATTGACTATGACATGACAATTCCTTGAGAAGAAGGCTACATAATAAATATGATAAGTAATATTTTGTATTCTATATTTATAAATGTATTTTGTGGCAGATCATGAATGGAATATGAGTTATTATTATAGATTAATTACGCATAAAAAGTTGAGAATATTGTGATTGAGATTATTAAGTATACTGGAAGTAGTAGTTATTTTGACATGCTTTACTTCATAATTTCATTATGAATTTTATTGTAATAAATATAACATACATATCATATCAGAACTCAAATATTTCTTCTACAAATCAAATAATTTTATTTTAAATTAGTAATGAATGATGTAAAGTGTAAACCAACTAACACAGCCACTTGAATCCTTCAATAAACTCTTTCCCTTTTACAATAAATAAAACCCTAAATTGTATAAAATTTGAAACATAGGATCCATAGTTAAATATGTTTACAATACTATAATACTGCAATAAATAAATTAAGTAATATATTTTCTTCGTTTGGTTAATTAAATGCACATTGAAACACGGCCTTATTCATTTAAATCACAGGTAATATCATATAAAATACATACATACAGCTAAACTTAAGCTATCATTGTTTCTGTATGAAGTAACTTTGTCTTTTAAGTTGCCTGTATAATGATATGTACTTCCCAGCTGCAGATGTGCGCGGCACCACATATTGTTTACAAAATAATTTGGGATCTTGAGCCTTTTCCGATAGTTCACCACAATCTAGAGCTCTCAAAAATGCTAGTACAAAAGTGAAACAATTGTGGCACTCTTCATTATAACGTTCAGGTTCCCATAGAGGACTGGAGCTCACCTGCAAATATTCAATCATATATATTTTAGAATTACTATTATAAATCAAATAAAAAAAGGTTTTTAATTTAATAACATTACCTTCATAAGTATTCCATCCCAAATTTCATTCCACAGTTCATCAAATTGTTCTAATAATAAACATTGGTCCCAATCTGAACTGGTGTCCCTTTGACTCCATTTTTTTGTAACAGGGTCAATACCCCTGATTCCTTCCTCACTAAATTCAATAACACATCCCTGGGAGTTAGTCACCCCGATATGTAGATCCTTAGAATTATAGTAGTCACTGCAACAATGGCATTGTGTATTATCAATGTGAGTCATTTTGTTATTACTGAGAATAATGGATTTATTGTTCTTACATTTAGGGATAACTTACTTAAGGAAATCTCCATGTGTGGGCTTCATGATGATTGCCCGTGGATGCTGAGAAGCTTTAACGAAAGGATACGGTACCCTGAAAAACATAGATTTGAGTGGTTTGCTATTTTTTAGATAATTTGCTGCTAGAGAAACTATTAAATTTATAAAGATAAATATTGAATGCTTACCTAAACGGCAAAAGGTTGTAGTCGTATCTATCAAGCGTTTGATGACAAACAGGGCATTTTTCAGGAATAATAGTGCAAAAAACTTTGTGATCACAATGGTGGAAACAAAGGATTCCCGGATCCATATTTTAAATGAAATAAATTAAATTTCTTCACATAAAGAAACGATGCTTATGTTATTGAATATATTGTATTGAAGCAATGAATACTTTTATGCAATATATCTGTTAAAAAACTACCATACCTATACACTGATCAAGCAAAATTCTAAGTGGAACGAAAGTAAAACTATTGTTCAATGTTCACACTTCACAGCAGTTTTACTTCAAAATTGAACTTTGAAGTTTCAACCTTCATTTATTTGCTCTGTGGTACGTTTCAGCTGTTGACAAGTATGTCTTACGTTCGGAAATTTCTTTCTTTTTTTTTCGTGTGCTCGTTTGTAAAAATTATATATTTTATTCGTTTTTTTTTGTATAATGAATAAAAACGACTTATAGCTTGATAATATTCAAATCTATTTCACGTCTTAAAAGTCATCGAAAACATCAAAAGATCGAAGTTTAAAACTTGTAACTGGATTTACGTTTTTATGATTTATTTTTAGGTGGGGGAAAACATGTGAGGATCCAAATAAAACATCTATGAGCTATGAGCATCTCTCACGATCCCAGCAGCGGAGGAAAGGGTGTTAAGACTACCCGAAACATACATAGGATGTTACACGAGCATGTACTATTTTGTAAATTACCCGAATTAGCCCATCGATAGAGCTCCGGGCGGCGGACCAGAGTATTTCCTTCGTTTAGTTTTTGGCGGCAGCCACCCTGTTGACATCGTCGTTAAATAATGAAAACTATATAAAATCCCTATAAGGATAGCCTTACAGAAAAACATTTTTCTATATCTCGATTATTTTTTATTCACCATAATTTGTTTTAAACGTTAAATATGTATCTTCCAAGTAATGACACGAACATTATAACTAACTATATGTATAATTAAAAGCAACATAAGCAATAAGCAATAAATAATAAGCAATTAAAAGTACCACAGATTTGAAAAATCTTGAAATTCATGAAAATGTTTGGAGCACCTTTGATCTCACTTTTAATTAATTGTAACTTTTAATTTATAAGCTTTCTTAAGCTTGCAGTCAAAAGTTCCTTGATAAAAATATTATAAACTATAAGTACTCATAATTACGGATAACTAACTAATGTATGCTGATCTTAAGATTTTTAAAAAACCAGCGAATTTACAATCCAAAATTAAATGCCTCCATATAAACTAGGTATAATATTCTTAATAAAAAAAATAGCGCAAAATTTATTCCTTTAATTTAACTGTTTATAATTAATATTTCAATACAAAGAAGAGGAAACTTGTTTAAGCTAACATGTACTAAAACTTCATCAATAAATTAAGTGGACGTTTTAACCTAACTATTGTGTTTATTCGTTTCCATGGCGACAACGACCACGCCTGAGGAAACCTAGTTACGTGCCATTAACTCTTTTTAGTACGCCTCTTGTTTATAACTGAAGAGTATCAATAAAAATAATCATTAAATGTTAGAAGTGTATAAAAGCATTAACTAAATAGGTGTACATATTTAAATAAATCCTTAATAAATGTTAGCTAAAACGACAAACTTTCAAGTTTCTTAAAACAGCAGGTAACGTTGTAGGTATCACTACTATTTAAAAAAAAATATAGCCCAAGAGTTATATATTTATTTTGCACGAAATAATCTTCTTTAGTAATTTAATGTCTAGTAAATGGTGATTTATTTATAAAAAAATAAAAGGATATTTTAAAAATCGATCAAGAATTCAATTGAGTTAAATCAAACATAAGTTTACGAACTTTTTTGCTGACCCTTCTATCTACATAGACCTTCGGAAGTAATCCTAAGAACATTTTAAATAATCTCATAGCGGTATAGGTGTTATGATGATCCTATTTGGTCAAGAAGATTAAAAATGATGGTCCCGGACGTAGAAAGTGGTATGCAAAAAGGGTGGTGTCTTTTCCTGTTGATTCCTGTAGTTACCGCCGGCTTAGCTTGCCTCAATAACCCTTGCCTTCATGGCATATGTATTGATGATATTAATAGGTAAGTTATTATAAACACTTCTATTAACTTTCAAGTGCTATTAGTTTTTCTTTCATTGTAATAATGATATTTTATCGTCTATGTTATTTTTATAATATTCAACATGACTTTTTTACATCCAATAATTTTAGTACGTATTCATGCTACTGTATCGATGGGTACACTGGAGTTCAATGTCAAACGAATTGGGATGAGTGTTGGTCTAATCCCTGCCAAAATGGAGGAACTTGTATAGATGGCGTAGCCACATATAATTGCTCCTGTCCGGAAGGATTCATTGGTAAGTTTAAGGCATTGATTAAAGCCCCTTAACTTGACGTGAACTGAATTTTAATACCTAAGTCGATTTTATTAACAAAAATGTTTGTTTCGCAGGAGATAATTGTGAAACCAATTACAACGAATGCGAATCTAACCCTTGTCTCAATAATGGTACATGTATCGATATGACTAATGACTACGTATGCCACTGTCTACCAGGCTTTTCGGGAACCCATTGTGAGTTTGACGTTGCAGTTTGCAATACTACAGAGGAGATACGATGCTATAATGGAGGGGAATGCGTAGAAGGGCCAGGATTTAGGTTCTACTGCAAATGTTTGCCAGGTAGTACTTCTATACTCTAACTTAATAATAATCTTATAATATATTATGTAAATATTGATTTAACACTAATTTATGATGTACGTGCTACAGTTATAAAATGATTATCGTAGATAATCTCGATAATATGTACACGATCGCATGGGCACGGTACGAATCTTTCTGTATAAAACAATTTTTTTTTCTAAAAGGTTGGAAAGGTCCAAAATGTGAGGATCAAATAGATGAATGCGAATCCAATCCTTGTCAAAATGGTGGGATTTGCATCGATGCTCATGCTGACTACATGTGTGCTTGTACCTATGGTAAGTATATTGTTAAGCATTTCTGGTTATACAAAATTTACAGGAAATATTATATATCATTATTTTAATACAGGCTTTACTGGTAAGAGTTGTGAAGTGGAAATCCAATTTTGCGATAAAAACTCCTGCAGCAATGGCGCTCTTTGCGTTGTAGAAGATGGAGAAAGGATATGTTACTGTGTACCAGATTATCACGGAGAGCATTGTGAATTTCAATACGACGAGTGTTTGCTGGGTCCTAGGTCCGACTTTTATTAAACGAGTGACTATTTCAAATATTCAGCTTAATCTAAATATTGACTTATTTGTTTCAGATGCATGAATGGTGGAACTTGTATTGATGGTGTAGATAATTTTACTTGCTCTTGTCCTCCAAGACTTACCGGGAGTCTATGCGAATGTCTGATTTTAGATGATGATAGTTATGATTGTGATTATATCAGTTCAACACAGTTCCCTCTTACCACTGAATTAGAACTAACTACTTTATTTACAGAGAACTCTAATGTTTTTTCTGTGACTGAAACTATATCTAATAACACTACAACGAATTTTCTTAGCACTTTACCAACGGAATGGACCACATACAAGTTCACAACAGATTTAAATTTCAACCCAAATTTAAGTGCAACAACTAATGCAATCTCGACTATTGACTCAACAACTAATAGTTTAACCTTAACTACTGGACTGCTACTACCCGATGATAGAAAAAAAACCACTTCAGAAACAACAATGGATATAGTAACAGTGACTAATCAAACTCCAAAAATTGATAGTGATAACTCCAAAACAGATTCTACAACAGAATGTGCCGGCACTTGTTATCTTCAAAATACAACATCTATGAAAACTAGTACAGATGCAGAAATAACTCAAGTTAATAGAGAATTGTCAAGCACTGAAGCAACTACTATAATAGCAAAATCGAACACGAACGAAATTACAGCTATTACAACTTCCACTGAAAGTGCAGATTTTTCACAAAAATCCAGCACAACTGATATTATCGAATCTACGGCAGAAGAAGAACTGAGAACAACTTTACAAAGCGATATAACTACAGATAAATTATTTACAAATGAACCGATTGATCACATTAGTAGCGGATCAACTATGCTTGATGTAACTACTGAATATGATAAAACAATCACAACAGAAAATGTACTTACATTACCAACAGAGTTCCCAGAGTGTACACATTCTGTTTGTAAAAATCGTGGAACGTGTTTCAGTGGTCCTCATGGCGTAAGAGTTAGTAAAAGAAGATATTTATAAAATAAACTTGTTCTATCAAGGAAATTTAATTCTTATTCCTGAGGCACTTTAAGATTTTCTAACTTTTTAGGTGATTTATTTTTCAGTGTCACTGTACGTTCAATTTTAGAGGAACATTTTGTGAGGAACCAATATTGATTACGTCGGCTGCTTTTGGAGGAAACTCTTATATTATTCACCACATTCAGAACTCTACTTCAATATACGTAGAATTTAAAGCAAAAACATTAATTATGGACGGTGGGATGATGCACGTAGATATAGCAAATGGTGTATTCATGGAACTTTATATGAATATGGGTTTGCTAAAATTTAAATTTTCTTGTGGATATCAGACAATGCTTTTGAGTGAACTGAAAACTTTCGTGAATAAGGGTTATCTAATGAAAATAGAAACTAGGTAAAAATTAACCAAGGTCCTTTCTTTCAAAGAAACCCCATTAGTTTTATTTGTGATATAAACATAAACGAAACTTCGTTTTTCTAGATTAGATTTATATTTAAAAGAACAACACTGCAATGCAACTCTGCGATTGAATGATACAGTAGCCATGAGCGGTGGTCAAATTGCCAATATCACAGCTCTTAATGCAAATACGATTTTATTATTTGGAAATTCACCCGTTAATGGTAGCGAGCACAAACCTTTTATAGGATGTATAACCGACCTGAATGTAAGTGGTAAAGTTGTGTGTGTTTGCACTGTATCTTAAACTAAAATAATAATTCTATTAATGACCTAAAATTTTGATGTATTTCAAAGGTGAACGGTGAAACACGATCGTTATTTGCGGATGCATTTGATGCAGGAAGTATTACTGAATGTTCGTCATTAGCATGTTTATCAGGACCCTGTTTTAATGGTGGAATATGCAAGGATCGTGGAGACGATTACTTCTGTTCGTGCCTCAATGGGTAATCAATAAATTACGATTATTCATTAATTAATTGTATTTTTCCTGATGCAATAGCGTTCTTCAGATCAGACTTACAGATGATTTGCGGCATATTCGATTTGCACCATGTTTTTCTTCCGATAAGGTTTATCTGTCAATTGATTGTAATAACGTTGAACCCGTTTTTGAAGGTGGATGGGTGCAACGTGCAACCACTCTGTATGTGACAACAATCCGTGCCAATCAGGCGGCAGCTGTGTTCGACATCCAGGCAGTGGATTTTTGTGCTTGTGCCCATATGGAAAGCATGGTATTTTTTGTGAATACAGTAAGTACCTACCTTTAAAACTAGTAATTTTATGTGAATAACTTTAATGTATGTTAGCCGTATGTAACAAATTTGTTGTTTTTCCTTCTAGATGTGGATATAGCCCGAGCAGCACTTGCTCCTATAACAAACGGAAAGTCATCGTATGTAATGTATCCTTTGTCGCCAATGGCTATGAATTCTGATCGATTTGATTTACGTCTAAAATTCCAATCAGATGATATGGATCAAATCGCATTGTTAGCCTTCATTGGACAAAATGGACCTCACGATTCAAAAAGTCCACATTTGGCTTTAACGTTCGTAAAACGATACGTCATGCTTACTTGGAATATGGGAAATGGTAAGAACTTTATTTTATAAATAGGTAATTTATTGCGCTGAGACAAGCCAAATTGCGAATAGAGATAATTAGATGGGATTTTCAAATGTAGCTCAGAATTTCAAATGTATTACTTTATATATCGTAGCGCTGGTGGGATACATTCCCCGCCCTTCCCTTATTTAATCCAATCTTTATCATTGTCCTTAGTATTAAATCCAAAGCCGTATGTAAAGATACCGAACAAGTGATGATTCAAAGAATTGGTCATTCCTAAAAACATTAAATGTGTTCGCAGGAGCCCGGCGTATATTCACGGCGAGAGCGCTGTCTTCGCGAAGAGGCGGGCATGCGGTGCGCGTTTGGAGGCGCGGGCGCAGCGCCGGCCTCAGCGTCGACGGGCGACACAACGTGTCCGGCAACGCGCCCTCACATGACACCAGGATGAACGTCCTGCCTTACGTATATATTGGTTAGTTACATCCATTCTGATATTTTAAGCAGGC
Source organism: Eurema mandarina (assembly GCA_018238005.1). Taxonomy (NCBI): domain Eukaryota; kingdom Metazoa; phylum Arthropoda; class Insecta; order Lepidoptera; family Pieridae; genus Eurema; species Eurema mandarina. The sequence goes on from DWAJ01000441.1 coordinate 29,100, forward strand.
ATGAAGCTTCGTTAAAATTGAAAGTTTATTAACATACACAGTCTATTTTCTCTATACGATTTGTCGTATCATTAACATTAGCAACTCGAAAATAATTTTGTATTATGGTAATTTAACTTTTCAATATTCGTTTCTAGAATAACTGTGTTAACATTACGCGATTTCAAAAATTAAATTACCTACCTCATTCTCATAATTACTAGGTGGTCACCCATCTGAAGATTTCCACGACCTCCCCCATGACCTGCCTCTTCACAGTGGTTGGAAAGGTTGTATCTGGGAAGTTGGAGGGCAAGCCATTGGCACGGGGAAACCGGTTGGAGGACGCGGGGTGGGACAGTGCGGCGTGGCGCAATGTACAGCAAAATCTTGTAACGCACCTAGAGGTGTTTGTATACATTCTCCGGCTACTTATGGGTACGTACAAATCATATTTAAACTTGAGACAATGTACACCTTGTCGTGTCCATAGAAAAGTGTGGTCTCCTTCTTTCACCAGGTGCATTTGCAACGAAGGTTGGTTTGGGTCAACCTGCTCGAGTACACGAAGCCAGTGCGATTTTTCTGACAGCAGATGTCAAGGTCGCTGTGTGATTACCGCTGAAGAATCCCAGTGCGATTGTCCATATGGAACAACCGGGCCTCTTTGTGATCAAGGCGAGTTGCGTTTACGTAATACCCTGTAGTCTAGGAATAGGAAAATACAAATATATACCTATATTTTAAGCATTCGATAATGTATAAGTAAAAAAAATATTTTCTTTCCTATAGAGCTATTCCCCATCGACATGTTCTTTACGGGAAGACGTTCATACGTAAAGCTCCATTCGCGTTCAATATCCAGCGTGAGTCTAACCCTCGAAGCTGAAATAAAGCCGGCAAAGGAACGAGGATTAGTGGTATATGTGGAAACTCCTCACTTTTACACAGCGTTGTCTTTGCAAGGAGGACTCTTGGAATACAGATGGACAGGTATTCAATCGAAAATACTGATTTATTATGATTATCATTGTTCATTACAAACCTGTTTATACTTGCAAGTATGTATAAAATATGTAGCTAACTTGACTAGAAATTATCATCTCTCTTCGATATATTCAAAAGCCATTTCATAACAGATCGGCTATCCGGGCTGACATCGCTAGTGCGTTCCGGGGTAGTATTGTCGGTGTCGCAATGGCACTCGGTGAAGGCAGGACGGTACGGCTCTCGACTGTACATCTGGGTGGACGGCGCACTGACCACCGAGCCCATGTTGGCTCATGCCTACCCTCATACTGCTAGCGAAGCTTCTATAGTACTCGGTTAGTAATATGAGTTCATAATATATAGGAAATTATTAAATTTGCTGTTCTTGTTATTTTCCGGTGACATATACGAGTATACGTTTTATGGTATGGGAAACTTATGATACATATATTCGTAGAATGTTTTCATGACATTAGGTACCGTTTTTAATAGAATATATTTTATATATAAAAAGTTTTAATTATGATTTTTAACTGTTTGATTTTATGAGAGAATACAAGACACAGATAATATACGGTCAAAATGTCTAGTTCAAACACCAATCTCCCACAATATCACTATAATAGTATTTAATATAAAAGCATTTTGGAATTAAATTTTGAATTAAATTTTAATTGTATTAAAGGTGGAGCAGAAGACCTAGCGACATTGCCTTTCGATGTAATGTTGGGGCCACCGGAATCGTACACGGGCTGTCTTAAGAACTTCCATATAAACAATATTCTGTTGCCGCTAGAACAACAAAATATTGCAGGTAACATCCAATTCTACCATAATAAAACTAAATTGTATTTAGTATTTTCATTAAATTTGATTGATTGATTGATTCCTTCGATGTCAGGTAATTACCCTATGCAACTCTTTACTACGTTATATCCATAATTATTTATCCTAATGAGTAATTACTACTTAGTAATAATCTACGAAAAATACGCAACATGTTGTGGTAGAAATTCTTGTAAAGGGTTTTCCTTCTTATCCTTTCCACGGTGAGTCAAGTAAATGTCTTAAGGGAAGTACCGAGATGTTTGTGACGTTAATAAGGATTATTATTGTGTAAATGATGCCATGTCAGATTAATTTATGTTCCGATTAAGCTCTGAAACTATTACCAGCTGAAGTATCATGTATCATACATATTATAGCACTACGGTCTACGTGGATGGGTTATTTGCTCCATCTTATTGTATGTTAGCGGTGAACGACCGAAAGGTTTTTGGCTCTAAGAGCATAACGTTCGCAGACAAAAGAAAATGTGTTCGGATAATGGACTAATTTTGTGCGACGGGTAAACGAACTGACGCGTCGTCTGATGGGCAGGACGCCGTGCGCATTCAAAATAATTCAGAAAAATCGATACGATGTATCTCTACAATAAATAATTAATAATAAAATCCGCTTCAGTAGTCCAACACAAACCTACTTCGATTTTTTTGATCAGGACATGAAAAAAATATAATCTGAAACTAAATTCCATTTTTCATCATTTGCTAATGTCTCTCAACTCGTATATCAATTTGTGTCTAATAAACTATTCACACTGGTCCATACCAGTGCCTTCTAATAAATGATTTTATTGTAGAAACGTTCGAACTCAGTAAAGACAACAGTCCATTTATAATTTTACTTTTTTTCGAAACATATGTATTATGTACTAGTACTTATTTTTGTGATTTCCACCAATTGTCAGTACCTAGATATCGATCTTAAAGAAAAATATACAGGGTTACTGGGTAAGTCGACCTAGATCATTTACTAGGTTGTAGTTTTCATTATTTCTGACTAATTTGAATATGAAATACTATCTCCCAAACATAACCGTTATCAAGTTATTGGACTTTAAAGGCTTTTAATAAAAATGACGATTTTTTTACTACTGTGCCAGTTTTTTTACGTTTTTAGGCCCTAATTTTTATTTCTTTTGCTGTATTTGTATATTAGGTAAGTGGATTTATTATTTTCATTATTAATTTACCTGCAATCAAACCGACAGGCTCGCAGAATATGGTCGAAAGTAAAAAATTAAGAATAAATTCTACGTAATTAATTTTTTCTTTGCTTAATATTTAAAAAATAATGTATGTGGCTTATCCTGCAGATACTCTTAAAAATATCTACATACATATTGTTATCAAAAAGCTTTAGTGTATAATCGACCTGTTGTCGCCTGAAGGCCTCGCGCTGCTCTCGCTGGCGGTCGCGCAGAGTGAGCTCCTCCTCGTGTTGCCGTCTCGCTCGCGCCACGTGCCACTGCGCCTGCGAGAGCAGGTCGGCGCACGTCCTCGCCTCGGCGCTCGCGGCGGCCGGCTCGTAGCGCGTGCGCTCTGCGCCTTCGCCGCTATTCGCTGCGGCTAGGCGTTGGAAGTATCTGTAAACGTTGATTAATTTTATAGTTCATGTTTTACTATCTGTGCCTTACGTTTCACCCGCGCATTATATAGTATAGTATTTAGAAAGTCCAATAACTTTACTTTGATTTAGACATGAAATACAACAAGCAGATTAACAACGTATATTACTTTCGCATCATTAGAAATATTAGATCAGATCAGATAAATTATATTTTATGATTTATATGAGCAAAATTTTATTCTAAGTTCTTATCTATCTAGACGGGCGCGTCGCAATCTACTTATGACCGCTTACGTGAGCGATGTGACGTATTGAATAATAACTGTGGAGCGAGAAGTAGTATGCGTTTGTGTGCGTGTGAGCGAGAGGGTGGTACGGTGCGAGGTGTACCTGTGCGACACGTGCAGCTCGTGCACGGCGCGCAGCACGACGCGCAGCTCGGAGCGCTCGTCCTTGAGCACGTGCGCGGCGAGGCGGCGCAGCGCGAGCGCGGCGTTGAACAGCAGCGCGGCGTCGTGCGGCGCCACGCGGC